>JAOEHX010039248.1:32313-44907 GCA_025448015.1 Bolborhynchus lineola | reverse complement strand
GGAAGAAATTCTTTACTGTAAGGGTGGTGAGGCACTGGAATGGGTTGCCCAGGGAAGCTGTGGATGCTCCATCCCTGCAGTGCTCAAGGCCAGGTTGGGCAGAGCCTTGGGTGACATGGTTTTGTGTGAGGTGTCCCTGTCCATGGCAAGGGGGTTGGATCTTGATGATCTTAAGGTCCTTTATAACCCTAACTGTTTTATGATTCTAAGAACAAGGCTTTGTTGAACTCTTCTGACCAAAAAGATACTCAGTTAACAGTGGAAAGCTGAACTGATCCCTGTAGCTTTGCTGCTCTTCATGACCTCTTCAGGCTGGGTCCTTTCAGATGATGATTTCCCAGAGCCTCTCAAGTGACTTGCATCCAGTGTTTACTGCGACTGTCAATCTTCTGATATTCTGTCTCTCTTTCAGCCTGATAGAAATATCTTTTCCTGTCCCATAGTGAGCAGGCTGGCCAGCCAAAAATCAAAGGCAGCCTGAAAAACTGTCTTTTGGGAGTCATAACTTGCAGGTCTACTTGTCTGGCTGCCTGATTATTTCTGTGCACTTGATTACGAGAGCTGGCTGCAAACTGACCAGGGATCTTTCTCAAATTCCATGATACTGCAGGAGTACTGTGTCTTTTTGCTGAACTTTCATTCTTCCATGGAATTTTCTGTCCTGTCCTTGTATTCCTTCTTAGTAGTTGCAATATTTCATACCTTCTGTGTTGACTTGTTGCAACTGTACAACAGTAGCATTTTTCTCCACAGCAGAATATCTGTGAAGGTTGCTGTGTTTCACAAATCTCCTTTTACCTTGTTCACATTTTTATACAAAACACAACTGGGTTTCTGTTTTTTTTTTCTGCTTCATGTACCTTTAGTAATGTCAGCAACAATGAGCCAGTTTAGTAATTGCTAGCAACAATTCTTAGTTACTAGTTGGAGACAAGAAAAAAGTCCTGTCTACTCTCAACCCCCCTATTGAATTTTCGGCACTCAGACTTGTAATTGATTGGCTGAGCCACTTATTTTGGGGCTGCCATGTTACTAACTTTGTCCTGCTTTGGAGCCAATGTCAACAAAACAGAAGAAGCCTTATATGCACCCTGGAAGGTGACACACACCTGAGCAAAAAGCTAAGGTTCTCCAAACCTGAAGATTGCTCCAATCACAGAAAATCCAGGATTTGGACATAAGAAAACGTGAATTCACCCTTACGAATTTTCTGAGTTGTTTTTCTCACAGTCTGGCTGGAAGGAGAACAGCAGAGCAGAGCTTTCTTACCCAAAAGGGTAGAGGTAGAGCTGCTCCTCTGCCAGTCCCGGGCTCAACCTTCTCTGATGCAAGTGCTGTCCCACACAGCCCTGTCTCCCCTGCCCTCTGACTTTGAGCTTGCTTGCAGCAAGGAAAGCAGGGCTTCACAAGGCCAGGGGAACTCTTCAGGAAACATAATACTTTCCCAGCACCCCAGTGAGGCAAACTGCCAGGCAGAGAGCAGCTTCAGGCAGCAGCCCCACAGCATGTCATCTGGCCCAGTGTTCCTCTATCAGTGGGATTTCTGTGCATGGTTCCCCTTCCCTCATTTTGCACGCCTTCATAACCCCAAAGAAAACATGAAACACAATCTGGCAGGGAAGTGCTTTGCTGGCAGAAGACACGGTCTCTGCGGAGCTCTGTTTCATGCGTGTGTGTGTATCCTCTGTTGCTTGCTTTCTGCTTTGCAGATTTACCAAAAAATCATCATAATCAGGTCACCTAAGTGCCCTCACAACATAATTGGAGATGCTGCCTAAAGCCATCATTGCTGAAAAGTAACAGGTAATCATTGCAAAAGGAGCTGTTTCAGGCAAGATCTATCCTAGCAAAAACCTCAAAAAAACAAAGAAAGGAAGAGACCACTTAGTCAGAATTATAAATAGCATTTAGGATAGTTCTATGCAAATATCACATAAAGAGACTCAAACATATTAAAAAATGATACTATCAGTAGCACTGAAAGCACAGAATAAATGAAGTCTTTGTTTTTGTTTTTTGTTGGCTAAACAGGTTTTATGACAAGATATGAAAGAAAAATTTTTGATGACCTGAAGTCTCCCCACCTGAAATACTGGGTTCCATTTGTCTGGTTTGGGAATTTGGCATCAAAGGCACGAAAAGAGGGGAGAATTCGAGACAGTGTAGATCTGCAGACGCTGTTGAACGTAAGTAGAAAAAGTAAATCTACAGAAAACTGATCTGAAATTGCTATGCAGTAGCTTTTCACTTCCATAATTTGATTTACTGTGCACAGCTCTCCAGTGTCGTCTAAGCGATCTCACACAAGATTTATACCACTTGTCTCTGTGTACCCTGAAGCACACACAGCAGCAGTTCGCTGGGATTGTGTTTGTATGACTAAGAAAGTATTCACTAAAGCGCCAAATTGACAAGTAAAAATTTATTGTAACATCACTGTAAATTCATACTTGTTCCATTGCTGCAGGGGAAAGAAAATAAGAAAGAGAGTAATGTGACATTTGGAAGATTTCAGTATCAATTGCAGGAAGATAATCTCCCTGAATATTTCATTAAGTGGTCAGACATCCTCTTCATGATATAATACATTCTCTTTCATGTTTCACTTGACTGTAGATAAGATAGAAATGAAAGATAATTTGTGAAGAAATCCATAGTATACTAAGCATTGCAACTCCATAGGACAAAGAATATTCAAATGTGACAGTGGGGTGCTGGATGTAATTATGGTAACAATTTCTATGTGCTAAAATTTGGTATCTCCTTGTCCTTTCATATGTGCAAAAATGAATTGTAACAAAATATTTATAATTTAGAATTGAACTCCACGTTATTTTAGTTTCTTGGGGGCTACTTTTTCTTTTACCCTTTCTTTCTTTTTTTTTCCTTTTAGGAAATGAATAAGTACCGGTCTTGGTGTAGTCTTTTGTTTGGTTACGACTGGGTTGGAATCCCACTGGTCTATACCCAGGTACTGAGCTCTAACCCTTTACAAAATTCCAAACACCGTATCTATAAAATGGGAGTTTGGTGGAAAACATCCATAGACTCAACCAGATTCTCTGAGCTGTTGAACACTCGTTGACTCCCACAGGATCACAAAGGCCTGGCTGACTTTTAAGTCATATTTAACAGTCACATTTAATGCAGAGATGTTTTGAAGAACTTTCATAAGCTGGGAGAGAGGAGGGAAGCACTGAAATGTTTTTATATTTCCTGGGTCTTCTCCCTGACCATAATTATTTCTGTGACCCCTCCATTCTCAATACCTTCCTACAGATTTGTAAATTATATGGCAAAAGGTGGTCAGAAGCCTTTCCATATGTGTTGCTTTATGCATAAGATTGTATCATTGCATGATTTCAATGAAGTTCTATTCTTTGCAGGTTGTTACTCTCGCAGTCTATACTTTTTTCTTTGCCTGCCTGATAGGGCGCCAATTTTTGGATACTGACCAAGGGTATCAGGGCCATGACTTAGATCTTTATATTCCGATCTTCACGCTGTTACAGTTCTTCTTCTACGCAGGATGGCTCAAGGTAAACTAGCTTTATGGAAAGGTCATGGGCTGAAAGGGACTGAATCATGCTTTTGCTCAAAGCCAGCCTTTAGTATCTGCCGTTAACTTAATCAGATGCAGACAATTAAAGGTCTCCAGTTCCAGAGGGCTATCAAACAGTAGCAGCCAATATTGGCTACAACCCTACCACATAAAAATGTTCATTATAAAGAAGAGTTATAGATGGAATTGGATGCTACCCATTGATGCCTGCTCAGTTAACATATCACCATCAATCTCATAGTTGAGTAATTAAGGCATACCTCATGGCAGTTCTTGCCTCTGCAGTGCCTGTCAAGGTAAATGAGGTGGAGAAAAGTTTCAAATAAAAACCAAATTGGTACATGAGGGTCTATGTGCTTTGAGATTTCATTTTGGGATTATTAGTCATGACTGGAAACTTAGAGCTAACTTTTCTGTTAGAATATATATTGAGCAAACTTTGCCAATTTAATAGCCCCCTTTCCAACTTCAAAGGGCAGAGTAGAGAAAGCAGCACACCAAGCTGTCAACTGCAGGGAAAAGTAAAGTGTCTGCAGGGTAAGCTCCTCTAGTCCTGTGCCCTAGGAACTCATGGGGAAAGGGGTTTGCCACACAGGGACCAGCCTTGAGGGGAGCATGAGAGAGAGGAAGGGAGGCTGTTGTGGAGAAAGCACACTGCTCTAGACAATGTTGTCCAGGGATTTACTGATTACAAAACTCTTAAGCTGTCTTGACCGTCCTGCTGGTGCTTCTGAAGGATGGATGATTTCCCCTTCACGAGCACCCAAAGCTGCTAGTAGCATCTCTTTTAGTTCGGCTCAGGGCTACCAGCCAAATCCTGGCTATAGCAGGTATGAGATGCCATTGTAACCAAAGAATCTTCTGCATAAGGAAATGAAGGGGAGGAGAAGCAGTTTTTAAAAGCAGATTTAATACCAGCAGTACTCCCTCGGACCAGAGGTTTGCTGGAACCGGCAGAGGCACCGTGTCAGGATATTTCTGTCTTAAAAGTTACAGCCAGTTTCCTGCTGAGTGTGTTGGGCTTTGGCTGCCAGGCTGCAGAAAGAGCCCCAAGCTATTGACTTCCAGTAACTTTGCAATTTCTCAGAAATTATGGCTAAAATGAGCTCTTGCCTTGGCCTCAGGCGTAGTTTGTTATACCTACAGTACAGGGGCAAAGTTTCCAGTCATGTGAGACACTTCTAAATCCCCATTTTCATTACAGGTATAGACAAACTGTCCAAATACAGGGCTTAGCTGTCCACTACCTCCTTTCCAGTGAGTAAAGTTGTGTCCCACGTGCCAGGACCAGCTCAGCCAAACAAAAGACCACCAATGCTGTTCCCTCTGTCCCAGCCCTGCTCACATCTTTTAGTTCATGTAGCAGGTTTTCCATTTGATTTTTGGGTGGTGATTTCCTGCAAATGCAGCCTGTGTTCTACTCATTCTTTTTGCAGTACTTCCATGGCTATACCCAAATTTTAATGCCATGGGCCAAGCCAATGGCATGAGAAGAAGTGTCCCCTGTTTTGTTTTCATTCTTTCTGATTTTGGGGTATTTCTGTTGTGTTAGTCTGCTTGGCGCTTTATTTGATGTCTTCCACCGTGGGCCTGGGAAGTGGTGACCTAGGAGATTCAGCAGGTGCTTACCCACTGGTACAACATAGAGGCACATGGGAATAGCCCGGGAGTGACTCCCTTACTATTATAAGTCATTTAGATCATAGCCATCCATTGTGAGGCTCATGAGCAGGGCTGTTTAATCATACAGCCAATCTACCCATGCCCAAGTTAAACTGAGGACTTGGCCACTGCTCCTGTGTCTGGCCCCAGTGGCCATCAGGAAGGCTTGGGAGGGTCAGCAAAAATGTGATTGACTTCAAACCTGGGGCTTAAAAAGACAAAAAGAAGGAGAAGAGCGTGAAGGGGAGAGGATATTTAACCTCAGCGTACCAAGGAACTGAGAAATAGAGAAGCAGTCTGAATTTCCTAAAGCTTCTCCAGTTTTTCCTACATCATCTTTTTTTATTCCCCCAGCAGCTATAAGTTTTCTCCCCACAATATACTTTGGTGATCATAGAATGGGGGGCAGTGCCTGTTGTTTTTGCATATATTTAACACTTGTGGGTTGCGAGGGACAGGACAGGATAAGGCTATGGGCAGCCAGAAAGGTTTCCTTTCCCATCCTAGTTCCCAGATTAGGGCACCTCACCACAAAGGTGCTGGAGCTCACTGTTTGTTAGTGCCCTCCACAGGATGTGTTTCTCCCCTGCAGTTGTAATCACTTCAAGCGCGGAAACCCAAACCAGCAGGTTGAATCAAAGAACAAACTCAGATTCTCTCTTGGCTTTAGCTAGCATGATGCACGGCATCCACTTGAGCTGAGTCTTCTGGTGGGCTGCTTTTCCTGGAAAGTTTCAGAAGGATGCCATCAGCATCACCCCTGATAAAGAAGGAGGGGCTGAGGGCTGAGCTGGAGAGACGAGCTGTAGTCCCTCCAGCAGACTGCACCTGCAGGGCTCAGGAATACTGACTGAATGGGTTGGCAGAGTATTGTATAGCGTAATGCAATAACAGAGCCTCTAGCTGCCAAGCCATTCATTTAAATCAGCCAAAGTCAACAGTAAGGAGAGTTAATGACTATCTTATGTGACAATTGTATGGCCCAGACATGTCTCAATTCCCATCAGTCCAGCACTGACAGTTATGATTGACAGCACCAATGAGACATAGAGGTATGAATCTATAGGGAAAGCAAGCTGTTCCTTCGCTAGGCTAGCAAAATCATCATATGGAAGCTCAAGATATGATTGGAAGTGACAGGCAGGGAGAAAGAAAAATCCAATCTTGTTTTCTCTGTAGCAGCAGTCCTGACATGGCATGCCAACCTCTATTCACTGTCTCATTTTCCTTTCAGGTTGCTGAACAACTTATTAATCCGTTTGGAGAAGATGATGATGATTTTGAAACTAACTGGTGCATTGATAGGAATTTGCAGGTTGCTGTTGTTATTTCTACTTCCCATTTTACTGTGCTATAGGTTATCATTACATTTAATCCTATTCCTTATACTGAGGCACAAACTAAGGGCAACAAGAGTCAGCATAACAAATTCTTTCCCTGAAGGAGTATCTATGGCTGTGATCCACAGATTTTTTTTGACAAGTTAATGCATCTTGCTTTTAGTATTTGGTATTTATGATGCCTGACTAGACAAGCTAACACCTGACCTCAAACTATAAGCTCACTTTATGCCTGGAAAAACATGTAATGTAGGTCAATCCTGCAAATCCAAAAGCCATCTACTTCCACATAGATAAGGACATATTTTGCCAATCTGAATGTCTAGAGATTGCAATATTGTATATGAATCTGCCTTTAAAAAAAATGGCAGTGAAGATACCAAAAAGACAAAGCAGGGCCATGAACTAATAAGCAGGGTTCATACCATGATTTATGTTGTGACAGCAGTATCTGTGGTGGGCATAGAAGACAACATTTGCAGTGGCAGGAGGTGTGAGATTGCCAGGGTTGAGATTTATTGCAGCTACCCCTGATTTCCAAACAGCTCATATCGTCAGTCGCTGTATGTCCAAATGAGCCCAAAGGCAGGAAAAGTAGCACATGCTGCTCCCCTTGCAGGTAGAGTCAAGCATAGGTTTGAGCTGCTGTTGGACCCCACATCTGCTGGGAACCACTAAAACTGCAGAGCAGAGCCCAGGTGTTAGGGGAAGCAAGGGCAGGGCAAATAAACCAGCATATTAAGCAAAACAAGCAATGCAGGTGTGGAGAGAAGTGGGAAAGGCCTTCATGCTGCCAGAAATGCTCTCCAGCTTAACACTGCTTCAGGCTACTTGTGCTATGGTGCCTCAGAGCCCTTTGTATAAAATGTATTGTAGTGTCCTAGAACAGCATGGCCACATGCTTGGTTCTGAATGTCTTAAGTGTGGACAAAGCCTATCAGAAAGCTTTTCTACTTCTGAGCATTTTAAAGAGCACAGATTTCCCACAGCATGTGGAAATTCACATATCCATGTATCTACATCATGCATGAGGACTTCAACTTGACACAAATACCTTTGCAGCACAGAAGACCCAAGTTACAATAACATTTATGCTTTCATAAGTATAGGAGGATATAGGGGGTATATTTTATCATACCGAGTCTCTTCCCAGTGTACAGGCCAGTACACAGAGATTACTTTCAAGTGTTTCTGAAAGAAATGTTGACCTGGGGAGTACAGAGCAGGTTATTTCTTATACTGTATTGTGCTGAAACTGACATGATTTATACCAAAAAAATCTAAGGTCTCGCTTCTGGCAGTGGATGAGATGCACATGAACTTACCAAGGATGGAGAAAGATATTTACTGGAATGACTCTTCTGCCAGGCCACCCTACACAAAAGCAGCTGCTGATTACTGTATTCCTTCATTTCTTGGATCAACAATTGAAATGGGGTGAGCAGCAATAAGGGTTTTTAATGCCATCAGAAAAATCACTACCCTTACAACCCACGTTGGTTGACGGACAGCAGGGCTATGGGCTGTGATGATACTGTGAGCAGGGAAGGTGGAAATGATGTTAGGAGGGAGTGGACAGGCTGGTGTCAAGGGGGGTGATGTCTCCAGTGGTCTGTGTGCTCATAGGAATTTGGCACCCGTAGCTTAAATTGTGTGATTACTGAATAGAGTATGTTTGCAGGGAGGGTTTGTTGATAGTCCCTGAGCACAGGATGGCACCTGAGGACAGTAACTGACTTTTCTTAATAATTATTTACTACAGCTTCTCCATACATCCCCTAGTTAGCAAAATAGCTATTCCTGTGCTTGTTTGGGCAGCAGATGATGGCTGAAATTGGTTCAGATTTTTGTGAAGATACACAAGAAATTATTGTAAATGCATGACTTTTCATTGACTAATAATCTAGGCATGGAAGTTGGAGCAGTCAGATTTTGTGAAGGAATGAAGAGGAGTTATTTGTAGAGACTAACACAAGAGCCGTTGTTATAAAGAAACACATAGACGAGAGAGGACTGCCTGGTACTGTCAGAATCTCTATGAGAAATCTCTCAGTGATAGGATAGTTAGCTTAGAAGCTGTTGAGTTTAAACACTTGTGACATACTGTCATATAGAACAGGTTAGTAGGTGTAAATGCCACCATGACTGAGCAACAATAAGGGCAAATAAATGGTTTAATCTCAAAATGTTTTAAAAACTTTATAGTAGCCATTTATTAACTTTAAAACTTATTTCAAGAAGTTTTCCATATCTCCAAAATTTTCCAGCCTTTCTCAAAATTAAATGTGCTTAAATTTTGCTTTAAAAAGTAAAGACAAAAAACTCATAGAATATAATTTATCTTACTGCAATTACAAGAGGAAAAAAGGTGGCAGAACAGAGGCATTATGAAGTCTGCAAACACTTTTTTAATACGAAGCACTTAGCACAAAAAGTGAAGCAGGGAGTGAACGAAAAATGGCTCCATGTTAGCCCCTGTGAAATGCAAACAGCTCTGATGTGTTGACTTTTTTATCAGTTATTTTCTCCTCTGAACTCTTTCCCTGTTCATCTCTCTAAAAAAATTGGTAGTTCTTATGCACAGTACAAAAACCAGGTCTAAAGATTCACCCAAATTCAAAGGAAATAAATAAAACTTGAGCCAATGTCCGAAGTCTTTTCCAGTCCCCTCAAGCCAACATCTGGCACAGGTTGCCCAGAGAAGCTGTGGGTGTCTTATCCCTGGCAGTGTTCAAGGCCAGGTTGGACAGGGCTTTGAGCAACCCGGTCTGGTGGAAGGTGTTCCTGTGCATGGCAGGGGGTTTGGAACTGAATGACCTTTTGTAGGTGCCCTCCTACCCAAACACTTCCATGAGTCTACAAGCTTCATAAATGCTGGATGAAGTTCCTCTGTCCCTCTGGGTTAGTGTTGTCTCCCTGTTCTCCTTGCCTCAGGTTTGGCCTGAGCCCCTTTGCCATCCGCACACTTAGAACAGGTAACTGGGACAGTTTGGCTTGTCCTCTGGGGCACACTGGGTCAGTAATGTGTACTGAATTGCCGGGCAGATGCAGCAATAATTGTTCTCATGAACCACAGAGGCTGGGCAGGAGAGGAGCACCAGGTACAGACACACTGTCGTGCCCCAGAATTAAGTGGGATTTGGCTGTCTGAGTAATTCCAGCATCTTTTGAAATCATCATACTGTTGCTTCCAGGAGCAGCCTTTTCACTGTAATGATTTTTGCCTGAAGGATCCTCCTGAAAATCATCTACAGCACCAAGCAAGGTTTATTTTTCCCCTCTCCCTCATGCTATTCACAAGCTTAACCATGTGGAGCGGCCACAGAGGGCTGCAGCTCAAACATGAAGTAGTGCCAGATGCCCAGCTGGATACCCTCCCAGCCTCGTCCTCCACTTGGATGTGGAGAGCTTTCCATGTGATCTGGCTCATCTAAAGGCAGGGGCACTATTTCCTGGCACCCTTACCCCTTTCATGCCCTTCTTTGGGACATACTAGGGCCTTGGTTCCTACATCTTCCTGCTGAGACAGCAGGATATATAGGCACGCAGACCACATATACTTTCTACAGATAAGCGACACCTACTAACCAGATTTATTTGGCAGGCTTGCTGACACTGAATTCCTCTACGGGGAAGAGTGGCCCTGGGAAGAGGAGAAACACCGAAGGCAACGTTCAGTGCTGAGAAGAGTCAAGAGATTCCTCAGTGTCCACGAGGGCCCTTCACCTCCAGCTCAGCGGCGCTACAGTCGGCAGACAAGCGAGAACTCAGTGTTCTTCCCAGCAGATGAAAAGGGGCACATCAGGCGCCTGCAGGAAATGCACACGAGGGGGAGATACTCCACCTCGAGCTTCAAGAAGAAACATGAAGGACTTGACAAAAATAACAGACTTCACAGTAGCCGAGACTTAGGGCCCATAACTGAAACCTCAAGGAACGAGGCACCATTTGGCGACAGTGACACCTCATCTGAGACGAACAAACCAGTTCCTGAGGTCATCATCTCTGAAGCTGAGGAGGAAGCACCTGATGTGCTGGGCAAACTAAATCCGCAAACAGAGCACATCGCAAGCATGCCAGAAGAGAAGCTCCAAAGGAGCCTAACTGAGACAAACGTGAGTCTCCTGGATGACCCTTTTTTCCCCCCAGAAGTCACTACATACTTCCCAGGCTCTGAGGTGCATCAGTCACTTCCTACTGTGATTGGGGAGCCCAAACAGGACCCCTATGTTAGTAACTTAGCTGGTTTCATAACGGATCAGGAGAGAAACATTCAGCGATGGAGTTTACCGAGCTTCCATAGTCAAAGTACGATGTCAAATGCTGACACTGCGCCGCCTTTAACAGATTTTGAGACAACTTCGCAACAAAGGACCCCCGGTGATGCAGAAAGTGTTACTTCTGCTGCTGCTCCAGAGACATTTGAGATGCAGCACTTGTGGGAAAACCTGGATAGTAAAGAAACAGCCATAGTGGAATTTTCTAATGAGAAAAGCGAAAGAAAACTTTGACCGTGCTTGCTCTGGGTTTGACTGAACTTCTCGTCCCCTCTTGCAAGTGGTTCTCACATGGGTTTGCTGAAAGTGCAAAGGGCAGAACACAACATTCACACAAATCCTAAGCAAGAGGAATTTGGCACTTAAAGAGAAGGCACTATGGTGACATGCTTCAAGCCACTTGGTTGAAATCTATGACCCTGTAGGTAAAACCGTAGGGAGCCTCAGGAGTGAATGCAAGCCAGCTAGCACACATGGCAGCGAGCTGCGCAGACTCACCCAGAGGAAATGCTGAGTTTGTCAGGAAAGCAGAGGTGGCTCTTCTGTCCACTTTGGATCCACACTGAGCAATGTGACCTTTGGCCACTCCTTCAGATTGAGGTCTGTGACATCTCTGCAAGACCTACAACAGTTTCGGTTTTCACTCAAGTGGCTAGAAGGGGAGGTGTGGGCTCAATTCCCTTCTCAGCCTGGAGAGATTCAGCCCACCATCTCTCACTGTCTGCAGGAATGCTTGAAAAATCAGGCTCCCCACATGTGTGGGGCAAAAGCCCCCCCTCTCCTACTGAAGCTGTGCCACTGTACAGTGGGAAAATGAAAGGATTAAATGTTTAACTTCATTAAGAAAAATGGAAGAGGCAACACTGCTGATGAGCTGGGCATGGGGGTCTGAGCCTTGACCTCTGCTCCTCGGAGCATGTATATGTTGTACCTAGTGGCTGTTTATTGTAAAATGCTGCTCCCAGGTGGCCTCCCAGGTGATGCCAGAGCTGAGGCTCTCTCTCAAGAGGTGATGGAGCTGCAGGAGCAACTGATCTTAGGGCTCCACTCTTGCAGAGATCTTCAGCTGGAGGGCTGCATATATCCCCGGTAGACAAGTAAATGGCCCAGGACAGCTAGCAAAAATTGGTCTCTGCTTCCTTCCCCGCCGGTCTGTTCCCGCACTGTCCAGATGTATCACACATATCCTCCATTAACCCAAACCTGAGCCAGCATTAGGTGGCTCCTGCTGCTCCAGGAGTGGCCAAGCCACCTCCCTGAACCTCCTGGTAGCAACCTGGCCGTTCAGCTACCACTTCTACAAGAAGTCTCAAAGCAGGGGTTGAAGGCAGCAGCAGCCCTTTGGTTTTAGCTTTCATTCACGTCTACACAAACTCAGTAAGGAGCTCATTCCCCCACAAGTGAGCATCCAAGTAGATGGTCTCACTAGACAAGGGAGAGGCCAGGAAGTTCAGGGGGTGGGAGGAACAGAGGGAGGGGAGATGCAGGAATGATGAGGCTGCAGCAAGTGGTATGAGCTGTGTGGATAGACTGTCCACCCGTCAATCTTACTCAGAAAGTTGCACTTTAGACAACAAACAAGGGTCTCTATCAGGGTAACTGGTAGCATCAGTGGCTCCTGAGAGTCTTCAGGACTCCCTGAAGCTGGGAAAAGAATGAACAGATTTGCTTGCTCCTGCTCCTCTGGCCAATTGTTTAAGTGAGGAGCCCTTTCAGTAACGCTGTCACATAGAGCAGGACTCTGCTATTATAT
>JAOEHX010039248.1:0-25621 GCA_025448015.1 Bolborhynchus lineola | reverse complement strand
TTTGATGCTGATGAGGCTGGACATGGCAGCATCACTGGGGAGCCAATGGCTATAGCTGAGGATACTGAAAAATCCTCCGATTTTACAAAAGAGAATGATCTCTAATATAGAGTACAGATTGAGTTCTCAAACAGATCCCCCTCTTACTTCCTTACACACTGGTACAGATGAGTATGGGAAAAGAAGTGGACATTTGTGAGGAGGGCTGGGGCAGCAAGGCAGATGGGTTAAAATCAGCTTGGTTCTGAGTCCAGTGCTGTCCTGGAAGCAAAGGTTTTGCTGGGGCATTTCTGAGCAGTTATTTTGGTTACTTTCCCACCCTATAAGCTCTTAGTACCAAATACCAGTTTCTCTTCCCATTTCCTGGCTGGTTTCTGGCTCTATAGTTTTTACCTCTCCAGTACGCGATGGACTTGCCCCAATATACTCCTGTAATCTCCTGATTTGTGAAGAGGGGCCAGTGATAAGAGAAGTGCCTGAGTCAACGATGGCTTCACAGCCATGGGAGCAAAATGCCACCCGGCCCTGGACCTTTATACTGCAAGCAAAAAACAAAACATCTTTAAGTAAATGGCATATACACTGTGACTGAAGCCGCACATTATGCTAGCTAAGGTGCCAGAGTATGGACTGAGGTTAAAACTAGCTGCCAAGCTTTGCCAGTCTTCAAAGACACGAATGTCTTTAGAAGACAAGAAGGTAATAAAAGGAAATTGAATGAGGAATATGTCCTGTCTGTGGACTTGCTTTACTCTCTCAAGACTCCTATAGCCCCAATCATTTTCTGCCTGCAGATCAATTTGTTTTCACCCACAGGTATGTGTCGTACAGCATGCTGGAGGAGGAGCAAAGAGACCCTGACTGCTTTGACCAAGCTTAACAGGAAAGATGAGAGCAGGACCCAGAGCTGGATTCTGTTCCTGTGTGCCTTGACCTCTTAGCTGGATAGGCTGTCAAGAGTCAACTTGACAACTGGTGTATCATACTAAAACATATTAACATGCTCTGCCAGAAAACAGCCACCCACATCCCAGCAGATTTAAAGAGCTAATATACCCCTGCCTCATCCTGGTGAATCCCCTCTTTTAAAGGCCCAAGGGTAAAACACTGCAGCTGAGTCTTCCTGTAAAATCAGGTGTTTCTGCCTGCAGGTTTTACCTGGGGAGGTGAATTCCATCAGATATTTCATACATACATACATACATACTTGTTCACGTGTATTTGCCAATAGCTTTTCTCGGTGACTGGGACCCAGTGGATTGAACCTTTGTAGAGAGAATGGTCTATGCCCCCCAGAATCAACTCACCACCATTCTCAGTGTCATCTCCTCTGAAAGCAGAAGAAACATGGGAGTGTGCCAGCAGAAACTTAAAAAGCAAAAGACAAACCACAGCCCTTTCTAAATTCAGGTATGGGAGCTGAAAGGGATTATTTCTAACCTAAAACTGCATATGTCCCACCTCAGAGCCTCCAAACAACCCCTGAGAAGGTGTTCTGTAGGCTGCCAAGGCCTAAGATAGGCAGCAGGAGCAGGCTGATCCAGTTGCTGCTTTTGCCTCAGAATAAACAAAACAACCAAAAAAACCCCAATCAAACCCCAAGAAACAGGGAAAATCCCTTTCTTGAGTTGAAGCTTTATACAGATGCACAGATGTCTCTATCAACAGCTAAAACAGATGTACCTCTCTTTTGGCAGTGTCACTTTAAAGACTGACCGTTTCAGATAGAAAGAGAAGACCGGCTCTTCTACCAGCTGCTGGTTCATGATGCTGTCAAACACAGGCAGAGCATTGCCCACTATCAAGGAGGGGTATCCCAAGCCGAGCACGCCATCAAAATGGGCAAGAGCAAAGGTTGTTCCTGGCTCAAACACTGACTCGCCAAAGTCCTGGCCCTTGATGGAGATGTTACTGATCTGTTTGGTACCAAAAAAAGAAAACCAACAAGCCCAAAACAATTGAAAGCAAAGACACTATCGATTACAACACATTATCCATGTTTCAGATCCATATCAACGGATTCATCCCATTTATAAAGCCAGGACAATATCCTTGTGTGACTTGCATCAATAGAACAGGTGCTCATTTGGCAGGTAGGCTGCACCAATCCCTTTTAATGCTTGAATTCTACGGCTGTTTGTTTATAAATCCATGACAGGACCCAAGGAGACAAGCAGAAATGAAAACCAGAATCTTTTGGGTTTGTCTGGGTAGCGCAAAGCTGGGACAGCACCCTCACCTCTCAGCAGCCAGCTTGCTGGGGCCTCATGCTGCCCTTGCCTAAACCAGGCAAGGCTTTCCAGGGCAAAGCCAGTATGTGAACTGCTGTAAAACAGTGACCTGGAGGCTGACATCTGTTTGAGGTGGATGCTTACCTGCAATGTGTCTTTGCCAGCGATGCCCAGAAGCTGTCCTGTACCATACTGCAAGGAGAATGCTTCCCCACTGTGCTCATACGAATTCGACAGGAAGGACTTAAATTTTTGGTGCACCCCTGCACAAAACAAATGACATTTGTGCACCAAGGGGAGGTAATGGTGATGCACCTGCTCCCCAGTGCAGAACCAGATGAGATGCAGGAAGAAGGTGTTGATGGAGGTGGCTGTGCCCTGCAGGCACCCAGTTTTTCTGTACCTTGGAGGTTATTTTGGGTTGTAAAGACAAAACAAAAATGGGCATTTCACCACTATTGGTAGCTGTTCCAGGTTTATTTTCATGCCTTTTACATCAGGCACCTCATGGTGCAGAAGGACCGTTGGCAGTGCAGCCAGTGCCTGCCCTGACTGTGGGGTGATGCAGAAGGACAGACACAGAGGAGCAAGCCAGGGAGGGGAGAGTGGCCCTCAGGGGTGCTCCAAATCTTCCCTTCCCAAGTCCCTGCTGCAGGCAAGCTCCATGGGAAAGAAGTGTCCAAGGAACCCAAGACACAAAGAGCGAAAGGGAGAGTAACATTTCTTACTGCACGCTTCGCTGATGCAATAAGCAGAAGGGACCCAAAAGTTGGAGGAGCCGGTGTCAAACACGACGGTGAACTTCTGGGGTGGTGTGCCAACATTCACAACTCCATAGTACTGCGCCTGGGGGGCAAACAACACAGTCTGCTCTGGGCTCCAGTGCTATTCCTCAGACACAGGCAGACTTGAGAGCATCACACAACGCTTTCTCAGGGGGATGGGTGCAATTTGAACATGAAGGCATGCACAGGGAAGTGTGTCTGGCTCCAGGAGTAGCTGCGTGCAGCAGGTTTCACTCCAGCTGCATGCATAACAGTGCAGGATTTTTAAAGCCTGTTAAGCAAACACTCAGTTGGGTTCCCCCATGAAGCCAGCAAGCCCTCTTGCGCTGACTTCAGTGGTCAATCCCAAGACCAAACTCCTGCACAACCACACAGGCAGCTCCTTACTGATGTTAGTAAGAAACCAGTGGCTCAGAGACAGCACGACCGGCCTCTGCCAGCATAAGAGGGCTCCAACCGGCGGCACACTGTCACATGCGGCTGAGCTTTTTACATTGTAATTATCAACTATCAGAAAGTCAAAAAATTTGCTCTGTTGCATAGACTGTATCTGATGAACTGAACAAATTCATCCAGTGGAAAAGAAATGAGTGACCATTCCTGGATACCAGCTGAGGATAGAGATAATCTGTGAACACATGAGTGCTGCAGTGAAGAGTTTATCCACATCCCGAATGCAAGTGTCTAAGTGCCCCTATCTGGCCCTGGAAGAGCACTTCAGCATTAAGAGGCCTATTTTTAGGAAGAGGCATTTCTGGAATTCAAACGCAGATAGAAAAGCAATAGCCAGTGCCAAGCCTTTTGTAGCAATGCAAATATTTGAATGTGTATCTTCAAGAGCATACTTGTTAATTAATACACTGAATATAGTTTCTGACCCTGGAGTTCAGGGTCTGGACGAGACAGCCATAAAAAGGCAAGCAAGTGCACTGTTTAAGAGAGCAAACAGTAGAATTTTATTCCTTCCTGTATTAAACAAACCTTTATCAATAAATCTGTAAAGTGAGGCAGTTCTAAGACATGCTCATCAAAAAGAAAAACCAGAACAACCACAAACACCCTGCACTGAAACCTCCACAAAAATGATCCTGGTGCTAGTTGGATATGCTGGGGAAGGAGGCTTGTTTTATCCTTTTGAGATTTAATCCCTCTTTGACAAGCTTTAAAGCAGGCTGAAATGTTTGTCTCCTTTATTCTTCTTTTACAGAAGAATACATCTTACACACATCTCTAGCTCATCTTGACATATTTCATTACAGCCCTCAAGTGTCAGGAAGTTCTTGCTGAATTAATTCAGCCTTCCCTTCCCTGCTCAGATGCATCCTCCACAACGTCTCTGGAACTTAGCTTTTCCTTACATAAGCATAACAGAAGGATCAAATAAAACAGAGAATAGAGACCATCCAAGAGGACAACATGCTAAACCCAGGAAAGACAATTTACAGAACGGTTGACCTGCTGACTTGCCTGTCTGAGATCCAATGGAACTCCTCTTTAACCTTTTTCAATTTAGGTGGTCAATTCAGCCAGGTTAGTGTCAGACCCAGGTCAGTCTCCAATATTTAATGCACATTAAGCTCAGGAGATAAAAGCAGACAAATAAAAGCCTTACTTGGGTCTTTGCTATGACTGATTTATGACACCACATGGTCAAATAAATGAGATTTGGGGGATTTTTTTATACCATGCAAACATCCAGTTTCTGATAAATAGAATACAGCTAAATGAAGTAATCAAGTTCTGCCACAAAAAAAACAATCGTGGACCAAGATTGATACAGGCAAACCTACACCAGTCCAAATTCCCAAACAAGTCCAATACAGATCTATACAAAAATAAAACTTATCAGAGAACCACCACTGCTAGACTACATCAGCTTTCTACACAGGTCCCATGCTAACCAGGATCTAGACATGTTTTATTTTGCAGACTAGCAGACTAATATTTTATGGTCTAATATCTAATGATATTATGATCTGTAGTGTAGAGCAACAAGCCACCTCAAGCCCTGTATATTCATTGAGAGAGTAGATTTGGAATGTGCTGGAAAAAATAATGTGCCTTCAAGAGAACAACGAGCCCTTATGATTGCATTACCAAAACTGTACTTACATTCATGTAATCATACAACCTTTCTGAAGCGGTTCCGATTGATAAAGCAATATCTGCAGGGAAGCAATGCAGATACCTCCGGGCAAAAATGTCAGGGTGGTGGTTCCTCCAAAACTCCTCTAATTCTCCCTTTTCCTTCAGTTGTTTCTTGATAGATTTGAATCGAATGAGGGGGATTCTACATAAACAACATAAAAGCACAAAAAATTCACTGGCTCTCCTTTCTAGAGCTCTCATACACTCTTTTACTGTTAAATTTGTTTCTTTTTTGAGACCTTAAATAGCAACAAGCACCGTGGAAAGCATCTCAGACATGTGCCAGTGATGCTAGATGTATTTTCTTACCGTTCCAGGGCCAGGGTTAACGGGACATAAAGCACAGCCAACAGGATCACCCGCATGGCTCCAAGCAGGTCAGAGTCTAATGACACTAATTTACTCAGAAGTCCCTTTTTTATAGCCTGCTGTCAGCAGAGGGCTGCTTGCCAGGTCAATCAATCACAGGAGGTCAGTGCTTTGGCAGAAAAGTGATTCATTTGCTCTCAGAGTAACCGCTGGATTGTGCAAATAGCGGTGTCCCGTGGAGCTACTAAGACACAGATAACCAGGGCACAGTGTAGACCAAATAGACATTTTATTTGTAGACCAAATAAACATTTTATTAACAATCCTTAGTGTTATTTTCATAAATACATAGTATGAGCTTGGCTACTGTTAGGATGGGAAAGAGGAGGTGGTCCAGGAACTTGCCTGGTTCCCTCCAGGTAAGCTTCTTTTCAAGGTTATTTTAGTGACAAGAGGCCCAGATGTGTCCAATGCAGTGAAAGAGGACATAACCTGTAACCGTTTCCCTTTTCTATGGAGGCATTTCAGCAGGGCATTTGACAGGGTCATGACAAGTCATCCACTAACAACCGAAGTTTAATTCCCTATTTATGGGAGAGCTCCAGACTATACATAAATGTGACTGCCACATGAAAAAATGGGGTTTGAAAGTAAAAACAATGACAGGCTGCAACATACAGTAATCAACAGCCGGTGGCTTTGTGCAGGTTTCAGCAAGGCATTTGGAAGCGCTCACTTGGGCTTATTTTCCTGCAGGTTTCCTGAGGTTAGCGGTTCCCACCCCTGCCTGACACTTGGGTCCAACTCCAACTGGAGGAAAAATAATGGAGCCAAAGAGGCTGGTCTGGCAGAGAGCAACCCCAAACCCATTGGCTGCCTGCGAGGGAGCTCAGGGCTGAGTCTGTGAGTTACTTATGAGACATTCTGAATCTTTCCTCTGCATGAGGAAGTGCAGTGAGCAACCACATGCTGCAGCCTGGCATGTGTCAAAGCTAAATGTGAATAATCAGCCTTTTTTGTTCAAAGGGCTATGCTAGGATGCTGGGGAAAGAGCAAGGACAACTTTTTCCCTGGAATACACCACTTATTTCAGATCAACTGCTCACCACATGAGGGTGAACTGGAACTCAGTACCCTCCCAAAAAAGACAGCAGATATTTTGCACAGCAAGGAGTGAATGTTAAGAACATGGAAGAGGTAGGAGTCATCATCTGCTCTAGCAGCAATGCTCCAGTCAACAAAAAACAGAAAAAAAAAACCAAACACACAGTGTTTTGCCTTAAAATAATCTAATTCATAGCTCTAGTCTTTAGTCCCTGGATTTTGAAACACACGTTTTACTTTTTCAAACTTACCTGCAAAATCATGAGGGCTACAGAAACTCAGCAAAGGCTGGTGTCCAGAGCTGTGCGCAGAGCTTTGGGTCCAAAAAAGCACCAGCACCTCTAGTCTCAGCTTATATAAAAAATACTAAAATCTAAAAATCACGGCTTTTACACTGGTTTGCATTTTACTGCAATTCGTCTTTAATTCCCTAGCTCTGAGCAGCATTCCCTGTTTCTTGTGAGCTCAGAGGTCTTACACAAGTTCCCAGCAAGCAACCACATTTTCTGCCCCACAGCTGTCCCAGCCACCGAGCTGCAGGAGCTGGGTGCTGGCAATGAGGACAGTCAGCAATAGCTGTGGTCATCTGTGAACTTCCAGGGAGCAAAGGCATTTCTCAGGGAGCCTACACACGCCACCTGATGCACAGCAGAGCAGATGCCATGCCCTCTGGTAGAGCAGTGCCACTTTGACAAGAGCAAGACAATGTCTGTGCTGAGCACCTTTATCGCTTGAACTTCTCTTCAAATGCCACAAGTGTTTCTGGGAAGTCATTAATGTTCACATTGGAGGGCATCAGGATAACTTTGAAGACATGAAGTGGTTTTCAAAACACCACCATGGGTCTAGTGAGGGGACTGCCTTTGCCTTAGAGCCTTCACTGAGTCCCTGGTTCTCAGAAAGCTCAAGATTATTCATTTATTGCAAATGTAGCCCTTTGTTATCCCACCACACAAAGGTTATATTTTCCCCAAATACTCTGATCTCACCGTGTGTTCCAAGCAGGCATTCATTTTGGCACAACATGCAGGTCACCATGACTTATTTTGATAAGCTGGAATAATGATTAAACTACAATGCAAAGGATCCCTAAGAAACAGCTGTCTGCAGCTTAAAAGTTTTAGTAGAAATAATTCAGGTAGAAAAAAATGTGTAAGCACCTGTGCCTATAAACTTAAGGTGTATTGCAAAGTTGTTTCTCTCCATCTGGATTATTAAGGAAAATACGACTAAACAAAACAGCTAATATACTTTTACCTAGGCTTTGATGTTGTTCTGATCTACAGAATATGTGATGAGATTTGTCTAAAGGACATGCCTTTCCTATGAATGTTAATTCATTATTATTTATGTCAAAAGCATTTGGTTTTACACCCCTGTAGCCTACAGTGCCTTACAGGGTAGGGAGCTTTGCCTTTAGAAGGTGCCACAGCTCCTCAGAAATGGAAACATATACAAAACCCATGAGGGCCACAGGTCTGTTCTCTTATAAGTCAGATGACATTCCAGGGTACCTGCTTGGAAAAGGGTGCCCAGCAAAATCTGGGAATGAACAACAGGCCCCCACAGCAGTCCTCTGCCAGGGTGTGTAGTGTTCAAGCAGTAAAGTGGCTTCTCTGAAGTGCTCATTCAGTGCAAAGCAGCTGGTGCTGTTGGGACGCTATGCCCAGCATGTCCCGCCTTCTGTCATGACAGCAAGTGTTTTCAGTGCCTCTCTTCCACAGCACAGCCACAGATGACTGCTGTGTATCTTTGCTTTCCAGGCTTGATGCTCTGCCCAGCTTCTCCATCCAAAACCTACTTTATGGCGTTCACATTGCAGCACTCGCTGTTCTCTGCCTTGCAGCAACACTAGTTCCCAGATGTCCTCTCTGTTGTCCTCCCCCAGGAAACCCTCCTTACATTTCATAGCATCACTGCTGCATGGCACAGACACATCCTGCAGGGAAGATGAGTAAACATCCTACAGTCTACATTTGGTTGATAGCTCAGAGCTGCTTTACACTAGAAAACAAGTGACAGTAGAGAGCTCCCTATTCCCAGATTTGACCAGAGATCAGAGGCCATGTAAGCTGTTTGATACTGCCTTTTTCTCAGTCTTCTGTTTGCTCTGCCTTTTGTTTTTCCAAGAATATGTGACTCTCAGCAATCACGTATTTTGGCTGTGCAGAAACTCACACCTAGAAAACTACTGCAGGTTGTTGGAAGAAAGTATCTTCCTTAAATTATGGTGAGTGTGGAAAATGACAGCAACAAGCTGTAGGTATCAAAGTAGAAAGCCAGCAGCTGGAAAGGCCATTTCACCTTAAAACAGGAGAAGGCTCACTTGGTGGAGACCTTTATAGCTGCCTTCCAGTACCTGAAGGGGTCTTACAACAAATCTGGAGAGGGACTTTTTACAAGGGCATGTAGTGATAGGACAAGGAGGAATGGCTTTAAACTGAAAGAGTGCGGGTTTAGATTAGATATAAGGAAGAAATTCTTTACTGTGAGGGTGATGAGATGGTGGAAGAGGTTGTCCACAGAAGCTGTGGTTTTGAGCAACCTGGTCTAGAGGACCCTTCCAACCCAAACCATTCTATGATTCTATGAAAACATTCTGTCAGTTTTCATACCCAAAGGTCATGGTAAAGCCATGTCCAACACACAGCTAGGATAATCCCCAAGAAAGCTTAAAACAGAAGCAGCTCAAAAAGCGAAAGTATACAAAGGTGCCTGTACTTGCGAAGGCAACATTTCCTCCTAGAAATCAAAGGTGCTGCTGAGAGAAGGAGGGGAACAGTTTACACTGTCACATCTAAATAGTCATAATTCTTAACATTGCATTTATCTCACTCATAACAAGTGAGACTCTCAATGGAATTAAATTCATGGCAGTTTCTTGTCAGGTTTTGGTAGGGACAGAGAGACTGCAGCAGCACAGTTGGAAGGTGGCCGGAGGACGGCGTTGGCAGGTTGTGATAGCAAGCATATTAAACAGGGATTCAGACAAGACGTAAAACATAACGTAATGAAAAAGGCCCTACAAAGTCAAGAGTGCCAGGAGCTATAGTAAATGCCATTAAATTAGGAATATAAATAGTAGAACAGCTCAAGATAGCAGTTTGCCAAGTATTCGTGTTAAAGCTTTAAGATAAGCACTGGGTGGCAAGTTACACTCTGAAATCATGCATTTGGCACCTTGCAAAGTAAATCCCTGGAAGTGCCACTCGGCTGGAAAGTCAGTCAAGCCCTGACAGGTATTTTAAACACCAATTCAATTACATCCGACATTTTCACTGAAGGTCTCATGAAAGCTAAACATCTGAGTTTAGAAATCTGGTCTTCTGTGGTGTTTACTCTCCCTGCAGAGAGCACCGGCTGCACAGACAGCACAGCCAGAGTGAGAAGTGAGGGGCTGGGGCGTCAGGGAGACGGTTTGGGGCAAAATCAGTGAGCATTTACAGTGTGCATTCCAGGAAGAGGCAAGAAGGAATGTTGTCAGGGAGGGGTGAGCAGGAGCGTGGGGGAGAGAGGGAGACCTGCGCTCTGCATCGTCCTGTCTGTAATCCCCATCACCAAACACTCATTCGGTTATCAGAAATGTTTCAGAGCCCTTGAGATTAATGGCTGGTGCCATGTAAACAGAGCCTTATATTGGGAAGACGGAGTTACTGGCATACCAGTGCACATGCAGGCTCCTGTCCCATACATATACTCCCAGCCATCCCCAAACAAAGAAAAGTCACAGGATGGGCAACAGTCTGAAAGCTGTAGTTGCTTTTATGCCATCCAACGAGTGCCAGAAGTACCTCCTGGAAGACCTAGAAGAGATGCCAGTGGATAAAATGGTGGATCTGAGCGGCAGCCAGCTGAGGCGGCTGCCTCTGCACATTTGCTCTTTTAGAGAACTGGTTAAGCTGTACCTGAGCGACAACAACCTGAACCATCTGCCTCCCGAGCTGGAGCAGCTGCAAAACCTGCAGATCCTGGCGCTGGACTTCAACAACTTCAAAGCGCTGCCCCTGGTCGTGTGCACCCTGAAGCAGTTGTGCATCCTTTACCTGGGCAACAACAAGCTCTGCAGCCTGCCCCTCGAGCTCCGGCTCCTGCGGAATCTCAAGACCCTCTGGATCGAGTCCAACTGCCTGCAGTACCTGCCTGAGGTGGTATGCGAGCTGACTCTGCTCAAGACCCTGCATGCTGGCTCCAATGCTCTCCGCACGCTCCCCACGCAGCTGCAGTGCCTGCAGGAGCTGCGCACCATCTGGCTGTCGGGCAACCTGCTGTCTGAGTTCCCTGCTGTGCTCCTGGACATGCCTTTCCTGGAGGTGATCGATGTGGATCGCAACTCCATCCGGTTCTTCCCCAGCCTGGCTCACCTCCCCGGCCTGAAGTTGGTGATCTATGACCATAACCCCTGCAGGAACGCACCCAAAGTGGCCAAAGGGGTGCGCAGGGTGGGGAGGTGGTCAGAGGAGACTCCTGAACCCCGAAAGCGGTCCGGGGCAGTGGTAGAAATCCCACTTGATGAGAGACCATCACCACCACCTGCCATCAAGCCTGAGCTGGAAGTCGAGCCCTGCTGATGCTTCAGCTGCCCACTCTGGCAAAGGTGGCAGTGCACTCACACCATCACCCAGCCTCTTCTTTCTCCCTTGCTTGCTGGCAGCCAGGAAGCCCCACACAGCTTTGCTAGTCTTCGGGAGTAAGCGCACCAGCTTGAAGCTAGATGAGAACAAAACCCTCTTGTACAGTCACCCCTTTTGCACAGCACCCAGCACTCTCTAGAGCAAAGACTTCATCCTTTTCCCCCTCCACCCACGTGGAGATAGCAGCAAAGATGAAGAGACAGTTCAGATATTTTCCGTGGGTGTACTGTGCAGAGCACGAATGGACTTGCTACTCTTCACCCATGGGCTTGCCCTTCTCCTCTCCACCTTGCTGAGGTGTCTGAGGATGCCACTGTTCAAGTTGATTGCTGCTTTTGTCACTGCTGTAAAGTAAGTACAGCATTTGTCTCAATATGTCTCAAACTACTTATCTGAAACACAGGAACAGGTTGAAGGTTTCCCTCCCTGCCACCTGGGAAGCAGTAGCAGAGCCCTGGCTGTGCTATCAAGGAAAACAGCGTGTACGTACCAGCAAGCTCTCCTACCAGTGCAGCCTTCTTCCTGGAAAATTTGCAACCACTCTTGTTTTGTTATTGCCAAGTAGCATTTGAAATGATGGTGAGGAAAGCAACAGGCTTTGCCACTAGTTTCTGTTACCAACACCACTGTCATTAAGGGCAGCTTTATGCACCAAGCTCTCATGTAGTAGCAAAGAAAATCAAAGCCTGACTAAAACAGAAACACCACAAGAGCTGCAAAGATAAACTTGCATGAATAAAGCCCTGGGCTGGGAGCCTGCTGTTACAGGCTTGCACAGAACTTGAAGCTGAGGCAAACTTCAATCAGTTGATTCCAGCAGGCCATTTCTCCAGCTAGTAACTCGGACAAGTTCAGATCCCCTTCAAAATGCACTGAACTCTTTTTTGTTGTGTGTATGTTTTGCTTTCATTGTGTAACACAGAAATCTGACTCAAAATGACGTTTTTAGCTTTTGATTCCACAGCACAGATCACTGAGTTTGGTAAAAGACAGCTTCTAGAGGGTAGGGAGCCTGTGGTGGCACAGAACAGCCACTTCCCTCTCTGCCTCACTCACTGAGGGGAACTGTCTCACCAGCACAGCCTGCAGCTGCGGCGGTTGACTTCCCAGAACAGATTTGAGCCACTGCCAGTTCGTGACTGCTTAATGTCATTTACATGCTTGAAAAATGATCTGGAAACACATAGCCTCTGCTAGCACTTGCTGTCTTGTTAAATGAAGTCTGGATTTAGATCTGGCTGGCACCCATGTAGCATGTAGTCAAATTAAACAAAGTACACTACCACCTCGGTGAGTTACAACAGCTTTCTTTGGAATTAACCAAATTCCCTTTCCAAATTCTTTAACCTATTTCTTCCTAGAGAATTATTCAGCAGGACAAGTGTTCTGGCTTTTTTAACATCAAAGTTCAATGGCTTATTTCTTATAGAACTGACCTGGTACTTTACTCGTCTGAGGGGGTGGGCAAGAAGGTGCCTTCACTTGCTGGTCTGTGGTTGTATTTCACTGTAGCACTCCTGACACATATTGTCACTTTTGGAGATCGGAAGATGTGATCAGTTTAAGAGTTTGGAGGAGCGTTCTGCAAGCAGACTCACTTGTGTTTCAGGAAAGCTAATGAGAAAAATGTTTGCACAGAAAATTTGAAACCAAGTACTCTTGCTGCTTTGGCAGCCTTGCCTTGGTGCCTGCCAGGGTACTGCATTATGCTTGCAGGGCCAGCAGGGTCACAGCTGGCTCAGCTCTCGGGGCTCCCACAGAGATAGTGAGTGCCTCTGCCTGTCCCTACTTCCAGCTGTTGAGAATGTGCTGTGGGCATCATGGACTTCTTTATGAGCTGAGCATGAAGACACTAGCCCAATTAAAAAACGCTGCCTTTGCAGCAACCACTGGAATAGGAAAGGGAATATAAAGACAGGCTACAGCTGATATGAGAAGTGGAGGGGGGGGAAGCAGCACAATGCAGCCTGCTACACTCACCAACAACCACCCTTCAGTGGAAGGTTTTGTGAAGTTGGCCTGAGTTCAGTATTTCATAGTTAAACACAGAACATTTGGTCATCTCTCCCAAACTGCACCTTCCCCTCAGCAGAACTCCTGCCTACATAAAATTTCTAGGATAAAAAGCTGTAAAATCCTTAAGTCGTAGTTCTGGGCACTGAACTCCTCTTCAGTTTTTTTCTCTTCATCATTAAAAAATTTTAGGATTAAAAAATGAGTAATCCTCCAGTATCACCAGAAAAATGCAGCATTTAACTTCAGAACCTATTTCCAGGATCCCAACCCAAAGCCTCTACAGATAGGACTGGAATAAACTGCTCTCACTGAATGCACCAGGCCAGCCAGAACCAGCGAGCCACAGGAGCCCAAAAGGTTGGTTACCCTTTGTGCTGATGCCTGAAGCATCTGAGGACAAAGGGTGTGCACTGCAGCTGTCAAAATGGAACTGCCCTTCTCGCTTCTACACAAAGACAACTTTGATGAATATTAATTTTTATTTATTTCCATGTATTTTAAGTGGAACGTGGAGATGAACAGAAGGAAAGAGGGTTGTATAAAGCCCTTGATTTACTTGGAAGTGAATTCTTCCCCACAACATATAGAAACTGAAATAAGTTAAAACCAACTGAAGTCAGTTAGTTCATGCTATTGATGGAGATCTGCTCTTTTCAAGCTTCTGTTCCACAACCTCACAGAAAACAGATCATTTAAAAAAAAAAGCTACGAGGTGAGATCTGGTCCACACTTCCTCACTGTGTTCATCTGGTACCGAAGAAAATTTAACATGGGCGATTGTCTGGTACACGTTTTCTGGGGAGGAAAAAAAAAGAAATCAGAGAATTCCCCACACGCACTGATGTCCACCAGCCTCCCCACCTACTCTTATTTTTAGGTTGATATTTTCTGTTTAGTGCTTATCTCACAGCACAAAAGGCAGCATCATTTCAAAGCTAATATACCACCTCTGACCACAGTAAAAAACCCTGCAATTCATAAAGCAGTGCAGACCACCTGGAAGCAGGCATGCTCAGGATAACCTGCATGGAAGAGGCATTTCTTCCTGAACTTTTTAGCAAATGTGGTTTTGTTTTAGCCACAGATTCTACTGTGGAAGCAGCTAGGCACTTCACTGCAATTCTTCCCAAAAGAAAAAAGAAAAGCAGCATGATCCAGAGCAGGGCCATGAGGACTATCAGGGGACTGTAACACCTCCTGTATGAAGATAGGATGAGAAAGTTGGAGCTGTTCAGCCTGGGGAAGGGAAGGCTGCATGGAGACCTCATAGCAGCCTGCCAGTACCTGAAGGGGAACTATAGGGATGCTGGGGAGGGACTCTGCATTAGGGACTGTAGTGATAGGACAAGGAGTAACGGGTTCAAACTTAAAGAGGGCAAGTTTAGGTCAGATACGAGGAAGAAATTCTTTACTGTAAGGCTGGCGAGGCACTGGAATGGGTTGCCCTGGGAAGGTGAGAATGCTCCATTCTTGGCAGTGTTCAAGGCTGGGCTGGCCAGAGCCTTGGGTGGCATGGTTTAGTGTGAGGTGTCCCTGCCCATGGCAGTTGGGCTGGAACTAGACGATCTTAAGGTCCTTTCCAACCCTAACTATTCTACGATTCTATGATCCCTCACATTTTAGTGAGCCACTTCTGCAAATGTTTTATTGCTATCTATGGCACGTGAGTAGCTGGCAACTCAAGATTAACTAGGTACTGCTCAGGCACACTAATTTAAACGCACTGATGGCTCAAAAGGCCTGTTTCTACTGCTAACACAAAAAAATCCCCCTAATGGAATAAGAACGTTAGCATGTCAGATGTCAGTCTTCATTACAAATGGAAGTATTTCTAGAACAAGACTTTTCTGCAGTTATTCTTCCACAGAAGGTTGCTCTATACCACTACAACTGACCATGTAGACACTCAGCTCATACCTTGGTGCTGCTTTAATAATGTCATCTACACGAAGAATCATTTCTGCTGCTTCAGCTGCACTCAGCAAAACTTGTCTCTTAACTTGGAAACTTTCTGTTACTCCCAAGGCTGCCATGTCTCCAATGGTACCCTCTCTCATATCTGGAAGGAGAGACACATTAAGAGCTTGTTTGTTTTTAACTTGTGGGTTTTTTTTAAGGAAATTACAAGGAAGCTGACAGTATGGTAACTCACCTGCTTAAATGAACGACATTAATAGTATAGAAAGTATTAATGTCTTTTACTTCAAGGGCCCCGATTGAAGCCTAACATGTTGCAATTATATATTAAAAAAATGGTTTTAAAACAATACCTTTCTTTTTAAACTTCATGTAACTAGATTCAATGTGAGTGAGGAAAGTCTTTTTTGCAAGTGGAACCCATCCCTTTGAAAAAACAAAGCATGTCACTCTTTTGTGAAGTTTGGTAGAATGGTGAAGGACTGTAACACTGCAGCCCATGCTCTGTGCAAAGTAAACAGAAATCAGCGTACTTCCAACTGAATGTATCAGAGACAAGTGAGTAAGTTTAGTAAGCCTCACTGCCCTAACAAACAGCAGTCCAGTAATAGAAGTAACATGAAGCCCCTTACCAAGTCCGTAAGTAGTCTTCCCTTCACTGTGAGCAGCTCTGAGCTGAGAAACCAAATCTGCACTGTCATAGCCAGCATTATCAGCTATTATTGTTGGGATCTATGGGGATAAACACAGGCTGGTTTTAACTCATGCAGGGCCTGATCCCTAGTAAACATGAAACATACTTTGATATTACTATTTACTGTTCAGTTTCAAGAACAGGAAGTTTCAAATGTACGGCAGATGTGTTGCAGTGACCAGAAGACAGAGAAAAAGAAAAAAAATAGTATCAACCTACTTCTCTAAGGATTTTGCTTAAAACCTTTTACAGCAATCTTCCTGTATCAAACTACAACTGGAGAAACAGTTTTATTTTAAGAACATCAGCTTGCTGTTAAGCACTAACACCCAGATCATTCTGTTCACCGTGTGACAGGAGTTAAAGTTGTAGGTGCTGGCTCAAGAACTAATGCCAAGTCTTACCATGCTTTTTAATTTTCTTGGCAGAAATGTTTTCCTATGGTCTTTCATTTCCTAAGAAAGGTTTTCCCTAGATCAAATAACAGGAAGGCATTTTTTCCTCCCCTCAAATTGATAGCCTGTTAGCACAATAATATTCAATAAACACTTCTTGTAATGCATTTTCTAGGAAGCAAGAGTAAACTCCAACGCAAGTCTACAAACTCCTAGATAGTACTAGGGCATGAATACAATCAAACAGCACTAGAGTATCAATAGAATGTAAAGACTGCTTTTTCATAAAACAATTAGCACAAAAAAATCTCAGCTTATTCAGTTGACATTTCTGCTGCACTTTTAACCTTGCAGGTTAAGAGGAGAAAGAATCACTTAAAGTGCGCTAGCATTAAACATTCACAATTCTGTGACAAGCAGCATTATTAACACACCAATACTTATTTTCTAAGAGAAAAAACTGCAAATTTTCCCATTTGTTCATCCAAGTTGTGTTGCTTAATTTCACTTCCTTACTTTTAGACAACCAAAACTTTGAAAGAGAAACAGCTATCTGACGCCAGCAGTTAGTAAGTTGGGTGAAACTTTGTGTCTATTAATCCAAGCAATCTGACTGAACAAACTTACCATTCGTAAGGCTTTAGCAAAGGACTCCATTGCAACAGACTCTTTGCCAGGTGTTCTGATGGCAAGTTCTGCAACAGCATTAGCCATCAGCATCTCCGAACAACCTAGTCATTAAAGATACACAGGCGTTGATGTCTGCCTTGAACAGTATTACAAAATGTGTATCATATACAAAGAATCTAATATTCACCTCCACCATACACAGTTCTAGTGTCTTTCACGGTCTGGGCAAGAACACAGAGAGCATCATGCAAAGATCGCTCTGCTTCATCTAGAATCTGCTGTGTTGCTCCACGCAGAACTATGGTGCAAGCTTCACCTAAAAAGTGCAAGTGAAAAAAGATTACAAAAAAATCCCAAACCAACACACAAGAAAGAGGCTATCACAAAGCATCTGTAACAGTTTCATTGTCACTGCAGTCAAGTTCTACACAGATTTGTTTCAGGGAAAAAGGAAGCATGACATTTCACAGGTAGAATGAAATCATGTACGCTGTGCTATCGCATCAGTGGTAAAATACTTACCCATTGCCACTCCAGAGAAATGAATGAGCTTATCTTCTCCAATCATGACTTCCTCAATAAGCTTGCAGCTTCCTAGTTTTACTAGCTCAGGGTGATCAAAGGTTGATGCAATTTCACCGCCTACAAATACAAGATCATACTAAAGTTAGGGCTCATGTTGAAGACATCTGTTCAGGCAAGATTTAAGCCAGGGGGGATAAGGGGTTATGAAAACAAACAAAACACTACTTATAATTGCCCAGGCTTAAATTAATACTACTGATAAGCCAAATTTTTCCAGCATCAGCATACAGTACCAGAAACCTTCCACTTTCTTAACAAACCAGTATTTTGTTTCACATCAGAAAAGCTACAATAGCCGGAATGCTTTTGAGTTCTATCTGGGTAAGAGACTAAACATTAAACTTTGCCAGTATTAGAATGTCAATCTGTTTGAAGTTTTAACAGCATTTATTGATATAGTATTGATAAAATACTAGATCAAGTTTTATATGTTTTTACACTTGAGCTTCTGCCAGTATTCATTTTGCCTGCCTGATGATGGCCGAGAACCACTAGCCACCACTCTCCTGAATTACAAGTGCCATGCAGCATTGCAGCAGGAATATTGTGCACTATTTGTAAACTCCCATACTGTAAACAAAACTGATATTACAAAGACCGAAATGCCTCTGAACAGAATATTGTTCTAGTACTTTGCTCTTCCTATTAAAAAAACATTTACATGTAATCACTCCCAATCTATGCTCAATTATTCCACATTGGCTTGCAGCACTGCCGTAGCTGCAGCAGTACAAGGGAAGACAAGATCTGTAGTAAAGTGTTTATGCTTACTAAAAGCCTATTTTTTCAGCTATACCATCAGATCCAGTGTGGTCTGATATGGTCCATTTGCTCTGCCTACAAAATTTGCTTTGAATTTTTTCTGGAACATAAGCAACATTCCTCTCAATCAAGCATTTGCCTGTGTCAATGAGTCCTCAGACAGTTACACACAACTGCTACTTCAGCTGTGCTAAGCTAAACAAGTCAGCATATTTTCCTTTCTCCCTTCAAAGCAAGGGAGAAAGGAAATCTTCATTCTCATGAAGATTTTCACAATAAGCTTTTTAATAACATTCCATTTAACTATCTCTAACTTTAGCAAAAAGAATCATCTGCAGCATTCCAGATGTTTCATTTTCATTGGTTATTAGAATCACATTTACATTGACCACTACTAAAAATATCCAGGTTGCTTATGTTATTTGAGGTCCACCTCAAAATGATGACTCAGGCCCACATTTTTAACAAGGGATGACCACTATTACAATCACACAACATATATTTATAACCAAATGGCATTCACTAAGTAATGGATTCACCTTCTTATTCTATCGCTAAGTTTCATCTTTTCTCTAGAAAACAAATATTTCAGAAGCTTATCAAGCAAGGACTTAACTGAAAATATTTTTAGAATATGGAAGAAAATTACTAACTGGCACTACTATCTGGATAAATTAAATGCCACAGTTCACATCATGATCCTTTACTCACAGTTGCTAGAGAAAAAAAAAGTATGTTTAAATCATTATTCAGGAATGATCCAGAATCAAAGCAGACAGTTGTATTTATTGTATTTAAAGCTCTATAAAAAAAGCTTATTTGGAGTACTTTTCATATTCACAAAAATCTGCTTAATAGTAAAAGCTACAATTAAGTGGTCACACATTACCATTTACTAAAGATCAAACAAATAATGTGCCCTTTTAAGTTGCATTCAAGATACTCCAACATACCTGTAACAAGAGCCAGACGCTCAACACCAGCAAAGTCCGCATGTTCAATAGCCATGACACCAGCAGCTCCAAAGAGCTGTTCAGGGTAGTTGTAGATCAACTGCCTACAATCAGAACACAGACGCATCTTCCCGTTACACATGGGACAAAACCAGAATAACAAAAGCACACCTGATTCTCAGTAGCATGGACATGCAACAGGTTTCTGAAAACTGCAAAAGCAGTCAGCATTTGAGACACCTACCACACGTGGAATGTTACACAGCACAGAAGCAAATGCACTGACAGAAAAATACACAAAACTAAAATTTAAAAAATCAAAACTCACAGCTGTCTGAAATATCCTTCCCCTGAAGACACACTATCACATTAAGCACAAAGACCCATACACTTTAAATGCTAAGTCTTTTGAACCGAAGTGCCTGCTGAGCACTTGACTGCCTATTCTAGCAGGGTGCACTAAAACAACACGTGAAGTAGTATCTTTAATTCCTTCACCAATACAAAATCCAAACAATTTACAAACGTGGGAACAACAAATGGTTGGTCTTGTAACATGTACAAATAGCAGACCACAGAGAAGAGTACATGTTCCCTTATTAACACATCTCTCCATCTCAACAAAGTAGCCATCTAAAGCTCAGTGGCCAATGACCATTCAGGAGTCCTACATCAGATTATTTTTCCATTCCAAATTAAAGATTGAGTGTTGTAGAAATTCAGCAGGAGCTGCAGGATGTCATCTCCAGCAAAAAAGGTGTTTCTAATCTACCTTCAGAGTAACACCTGGCACTGCTGAGTACATGCAGAGAAGGTACCTTCTACCCCAGAACCATATGGCCTTGGCCTCTGTGACACATCTCAGGGATAATTAACTGGCTAATATCCACAGTATAAGAAGTCAATTTCATCAGGGAGTAAATTTGAAAGTCAAAAGTCAATCTAACTGCAGCACCACTACCCTGGCTACAGTGACTGATGCTGCCTGAGCTTCCTCAAGGCAACTACTCCTGTTCCAATCACACTGGATAGCAGCAGTGGAGCTAAGGATTTTCTAAATACTTCAAAGGATTCTACCATCAATTTGCCAACTCCTGGCTCTAGGTCTCTGTATCTGCACTGTGTTCAGTGGACAGAGTACTCGTTTTGCCTGAAGTAGGACGCAATGTGTGTGAAACACGACATAGATGGAGGGGCTGTGAGATTCATCAGTCTGTCAATGGTTCTTACAGACGTTTAACACAAATTTACAAGGTGAATTATAAGATGCACCATGTCTTGAAAATCTTTGCTTCTGTGGAAAACAGTGCCACTCATACAACTTTGTAACTCTCCCCTTTTTCCAAGAAAGGACATACCTGTTAATAAAGCAGTTTATTCCATGCTTCAGAATACTCTCAACCTTCTCTTTCATTTTTTCTTTTTCTGCCTGTTCTATTTCTGCCACTTTTGCTGCAGAGTCCACTCTAACGCGAGAGCCAAAAATCTAAATCAAAGAAAACAAAGAATTCAGTCTAAAACTAAAGTCAATTTACAAAAACGTCGTTTTGCAACAGTAGCTGAGCTGCATACCTTAATCTTGTCTGTATCCATACCAGTATTTGCAATTAGAATCTTTGCATTTTCAATTCTTTTTGGCTGATTCACACCAATCTTCTTGTCTAGTAAAAAGCCTGTAGTAACAGAAAGGCCTTGTAAGACTTCAAATTTTAAAAGGAAACCAATTAATTTATTACAAAATCCCCAAATATTTCCTATTCAATTTAATAATAACATAGTAATGTTTCCTAGAACAAATTTAACAGCTTCATTTCCCAAGCATGCTTTCATTCAACACATAGACTTACCCTCATCTAAGTAGGAATCGGCCAAACTTCCACCAAGTTTCTTAATTACGTGGATAGCCTCCAAATTACCAGAACCTTTCAACCTAAGGACAGCTTCTACAGCTAACTTGACAAAGTGATCTTTATGATGAGTAAGTAATTTGGATGAAAGGGTTGTTCCTGCAATGTTCATCAGATCTTCACGGAACTTCACTTCATCATCACTAAAATAAACGCAGTACAGTTAAAGTGGAAAGTCTGAAAGCTTTAATTATCATTAACCTATCACTGTCAGTCTCTCCCCACTTCCTGTTGCCTGTGTCTATGTGCACCATGTTCCATTTTGAGGCATGATACCCAGAATCCTGCCAGTGTTCCAGAATACAACCTTGCACTTGGAATTTTAATTAAGAAAACCTTTGCATTCAGCTTTAGAAAATCTGTGCTCTCAAAGTGTTGGGTAAAGAAAACAGTCACATTTAAAAACAGATCATGAAATCTGAAATAACAGCTGAATTTTTGTTCTAAGGAGCAACTTACTCCTTGTATTTAGTTTCTGCACATTGCAACTCATTTTAAATCATTTCATAAAGCACCCTATTAAAAAAAAAAAAAAAAAAGCTTTTCTTAACTGTTACAACTTACAAATTCAGCCTTTACACTACTTAAAAGAAAGCAAAGAACTTCCAAGTGGTATATAATTCTTGGTGATATTTTAGTCCTGACTGGTTTATAAAGACCTACAGCAAATGTACATTACTAACCCATGATCCACAGCTGCTTTCAACAGTGCCTCTCTTGAAGCTTTTGTGGCTGCTCTCCAGCCTGCAATAATGGTCTGAGGATGAATCTTCTTTGAAATCAGTAATTCTGCCTCCTATTTAAAAGAAAGAAATAATCAGGTTTTTTTTCCCCCCAAGGTACACTTACACTAACTATGAAAGGCATTTCAAAGTAATAAGAAAATTCTGAATGGCAGTGAAAACCAGAGAGCTGTAACAATGAAATGAAAGTCACCCTACTGGCAGCTTTGTTTCCAATCTAGGCAAATACAATCTGCTCTTGGAATACTCCAAGGCAGTTTGATTAATGAAAAAACCCAACCAGACACAGACTTCAAAATAGCTATCTTTAGCTTCATGTTTGAGATGAGTTTCCTGTTCACTTAAAGCTGCAACTTAAGAGTGTAGTTGGAAAAACAAACATCTTCAAGCTCCCTTTTTGAAAGGAACTTGGCAAGCTGATGCATCATTTCTCTGATTCTTTTGATCACAGCTTCTGGATCTGAGATGATGAGATTCACTGGCACAGCTCTGCTAACAAGAATTCCTCACTTCTGAAGTCTCTTTCATAGTAATTTCAAATTTAGAGTTTGGCAGTATAAGCTTTTATGTAAATATGAAAAACATACAGAATTTAAAGGAACTTTATTTAAGGAAATTTAATAATAACTTAAGGAAATGTAATAATAACTTAATAATAATTTAAGAAATTAAAGGATAAATTCAAGTCTTGTGCATACAAGAACAGAATTTAACATGCCTCTTTTTTTTCTCCTCTCTCGATGTTATGGAAAAGGATTTCAGAGGCCTGAAGGTCACAACTAAGCAGAGCTGCATGCTGCTCAGTGCAACATCCAAGAAGTTGAGAGATACTCCTGTTTCACTTCCATACTAAAGGAAGAGAAAATAATTTTCTAAAATGTAGCAAGTTAAAATACTAGTGAATTAGTACATGGCAATATAAGGAATATAGTTTAAAATATTTTTTATATATATTTGATGACACAATACTTAAATTGTTTTTTTCCCCTATCAATTTCAATGGCAATGGAGCAAAGTATTTCTGTACTTAGGGAGCCCACTTCATAAACATCAAACACCACACCTCCCATTGATACTACAGGAGCACATTGCCAAATAGAAACACATACGAAAAACTGTAATACATCACCCTCAGTAATTCAGCAGCCAACACCGTGACAGACGTAGTCCCATCACCAACTTCATCATCTTGAACCTTAGACATATCTAAAAGAAGAAATTTCTGCAGTAATGTTTTGATTCAAAATACCATGCTCACCAGTGCCAGCTTCAGATACAATTACTTTCACTTCACATTTGTTTGGAGAAGAAAGAAGAATCTTATTCTTTGACAGTTTAAAAAGGTCACTCTGTAAGTCACAGAAAAACCTGTGCATGTCAAATGCAGCATCCTTGAAATTCCTGCTCTGTATTTGCAACCTAGACACCAGTTCCAGCAGGGTGATGGTCAAGAGCTACTCCCTTCTCTCTCATTCCTAAAGATGGTCATTAAAAGGAAGCAAGGTCGGACAGAAGTTCTAAGGTATCCATACTGGATGAGAGAATATAATAGCCATGTATGCTGCATGAACTGCTGATACAGAAGGGCCTAGCAAACATGAAACCATTAAGAAACTTGACACTGAATTAGTTGTCCAGTGTCCTGCTTGAAACTAGAAGTAGACCACTGGCACGCTAAGACAGTCCTTTACAAAAATAACTGTCCAGAGTACAATATTGATTAAGTGATAAAAAGAGAGATTTACATCAGGGAAAACCTGAGAGATCCTCTGTACTCCAGCAGATTTCTGTTCCAAATTTTCCCAGTGAAAAAGAGGGACACAGTTTTCTGTTGTCTCTCTGACTCCTGGAACAAACCAGGGCTGAGGGAAAATGAGACACCAGAACAGTTTTGCAAGAGCAGCATATACCTCAATTTTACTTCTACAGAGTTCCACAACTCTTGCAACATCTTAGCCTCCTTACTTCGGGAATTCTGCCTCCCTCCCCTCCCCCTGCTTCAATTTTTCACACTATTTAAGAAGAGTTAATTCTAAGCACAAAAAATCCCTGTAATAACGAAGTTACAAATGAAAAAATGCCAAGTATTGCAATGAAGAGCCATTACAAACTCACCAACCAAGACCTTGGCAGCTGGGTTGTCAACTCCAATAGCTTTCAGGATGGTTGCACCATCATTGGTAACTGTTACTGTGCTAACTCTCCCAGTACTTAGAAGAATCTTGTCCTGCAAGATGCGAGATTTAGAATGCCGCTTGAAAACGTACTGCAACTATTAAAACTAAATTAACAGGTAGTACGACTACTGACAATTTGCAGCTGACTTACCATGCCTTTAGGCCCCAGAGTGCTCTTGACCAGGTCACCGATAGCAATGGCACCAACAAAGGATGACTAAAATGAAAGCAAATACACCTTAGAGAACGACTTATTTCTACTTTAACGCAAGAATTATATGTTAGCCCATAATTTGCAAGGTGACATCTCAACCCAACCCTTCCAGCCACACTTCCTTCAGCAGAGCCTGAGGTGAAGTTTCCTGAACTGATACATTTTAATAACCAGATCAATTATACTGAATTCCCACAGTAATCGTAAAAGTCTATCTCACAGGCAAGAGAAACGCCTCACAATGAACACCAGCCTCCCAAACTAGTTACTTAGATTCTGAACAACTACGAGGAGTTTCTCTTATTGCTAGCATAAACAACATTCCTCCTTCTTTCTGTTCACAGAAATACAAAAAAAAGAAACAGTAAGAGAAAGATGAAGCTCCCCATCACCATAAACTGAAAGCACATTTACCAGCAGAAAAGACATGCTTTAACTACTCCAAGTATTATCGGTTTCTTAGATACTTAAACTTACCAGACGAGCTGTTTCCGCCTTTTCTTCATCTGCGCCTGCCTTGAAAATGTTCACAGGAGCAAGAGAAAGGGATGCCTAAAGCAGAGTTAACATAAGAATATTCCCTTAGCTTTAATAACACTATGCATTTTAGAAACAAATTCCTGACACTAACAATCTAAACAATTACTGTAATTATTTATTTCCATACCCCATTTGGTTTTGATAGTATATTCAGGACAAATTCACTTTGACTTTTTCTTTAAAATCTACCTTGCAATCTCAATCACATGAAGAGATTACAAGAGCGACTGCAATCTGCTCTTAGAGGCTGCACACCATATTCCCTGATAAGATCTAGGCACCTGGAAGGCTGTTACCAGAACCTTATTTCATGCTCTACACGGCTGCCAGACTCAAACCAGCCAAAGCGAGGCACCACGAGCAGAACCTAAAAGAACCTCGTTAACTAACCATGTCGGGTCTTCAGCATTTGTGTTGAGCCCTAAGAACTTCCTTGCATTCCCATGCAAATTAATTACAGCAGTAATGACCAGACGCCTTTAAAGACTAATACTTGTACAGAACTCTGGGCCTTAACTGAATTATGACCAAATCCTAACCCAACAAGTATTACAACCTTCTTAAGGGAGTTCGGTGCCATTTTACTTTGCTGTGTAGCCAGCTCAGCCTTTTGCCAGGCTAAGTGTCCGTTACATCACTGCTTTGACAACAGAATCAAACCGCTCCCGCGGCAGGACGCCCCGCACTACGGGAGGGCAGCTCTCGGGCGGCGATCGAGAGCGCCCGCTCACGCTCGGGGCCTCGGTGCTGCCTCCCGGGGCTTTCTGGGAGATGCGAGGAAGAAGCAGAGGCTTCTACGGCGTCAACCGCGGCGCGGGCGCCCGGCAGGGGCAGGCCCGGAGTCCCTCTCCTGCGGGGTGATGGCGAGGGGCGGCCGCAG
>JAOEHX010039244.1:0-12432 GCA_025448015.1 Bolborhynchus lineola | reverse complement strand
CCTCAGCATGCCTTCCAGGAGAATGTGCTCCAAGATTTTGCCAGGCACAGAGGTGAGGCTGACTGCTCTGTAGTTCCTCAGAATTTGTGGGAAGGTGTTTTGCAAATGTAAGTTCTAGTATAATAATGTTGTACCTAAGGAAACTGTGCTGTGTATTTTTTATTAAAAAATAAGGCCTGTTTAATCTACAAGTAACTATGGAAGTTGAGATCACCAAGACACAAGAAACAGCCTACAGAAATGACTCTAAAATTTTGACTCTGACGATGTGTGTACTCTTCCCATGTCCGAAAGCTGCCAAATTCTAGATGTCATCTTTCCTGGGAACTAACCAATGCTCTCTGGCATGATTTTAACTTCCCCTTATGTCTGTATTTGAAAAAGCACATGTGTCGTGCCTAAATGAATATAGTGGTTAACAAGGTATGGATGACAACCCACAAAACATATTTGCTAAAGTAAGTTTCATAATGCCTAATAGAAAACAAATACCAGAGCTACTAAAGCAGGAATATTGCTATATATTTCATATACAAGAAGAACTGAGGAACAGAATCCCAGTCTGAGTTTTTCTTGATCATGCTTCTTCCTGTTGGATTTGAGTTACTGGAACTCTGTGGACAGAACTTAGTTCTTTGGTACATGTTTATGTTTCCCCATGTAGGGCAGAATGTGGCTGTAATGCAGAAACAACATTACTGTCGTTACTCGAGCAGTACTTTCATCCTGTGTAGTTGTATCCTAAGGAAGTAAAGCTGGTATTTTCCACCTAAGGCAGCAGTGTTAAGAAGTCATTCTGTAGTCAGCAGCATCTCTGTTCCTAAAATAAAAATTTTCAGACCCTCTACCATGTGCAGTTGTGTGCAAGTGATGGGATGTGATGCTTAAGCAGCTCAGTAAAGGACTGCAGTGTTTGGAGAAAAATCCTGCCTTGCAACTAGTCAGTCAACCTAGCCGATGGATGTTCTCAGGGACATGGGGGGAGCAGACCCCAGCTGGGAAGCAGTGTGCTGGGATAGTGCCAATTTTTCCCCAGTCCTCAATGGCAGACTGCCAGTGGTGCCCAACTTGGGTAGCACTGAATTCAGGAGCTAATTCAGCCTGTAACTGCTAGCTTGAACACAGCACAAAATTAGAGGTTTGATTACAAATTGCTACTGTTTAGTAGTGTTCTTAACCTGGGTATGCAGTCTTGAGCCAGAGCTTTCCAAAGTTGGCTTAAACTGTTAGATTTTCTTTTAAATTAAAAAGGAATTTGAAATGTATTTACTTGCCTTCTTTCATTTGGTGCTTCACATTGGCTTCTTCCACATGATTGCACTGCTGAGAAGGTTAGGCACCTAAGAAGAAAAACAGATTTCTGTAACCTTTTGCTTCCTCTGTCAAATCCCTTAAGAAATTATCAAACTCTGTCAAGGTTTATGGTGTAGTTAAAAGACTTACTAATATCTCTTATGACTGCCTAATGCTCCGAGTAGAAGAATCTCCGTTATGCTGTGTAACTAAGCACACTGGCTCACATCTTCAAAAGCAGAATTTAAAGTGTGCTTTTTAAAATTAACTTTTAGATGCCTGTATAAATGCACTTAGTTCTGCTAAGATCAGTGGAAATTGTTACATGGGCGGCACTTCTGGTCTGAACTGCACCTTTAGTTTTGGTGGTGTTTTGTTTGGGTGTTTGTTTTGGGCTTGTGGTTTTCTTCTTCATTTTGCTCATTAGGTTTTCAGAGTTTCTTTAATATTAGTGCACTTTGTATTTAGGAATCAGGAGGTAACTTCCATATTGCCACATCAAAGCAGCTGCTTCAGAATGTCTACCCTTCTGCCACAGTTTAGCCCATGAAGTTCTCTATTTTGTGTTTAAGAAAACAGCTTTGTGTATGCATGTGTATCTAATGTTTTTTTTTTGTTATTGTTATTCCTGTAAGAATATTTGTTAATTAACTGCTGTGGGAACTCTCTGTGATTTTCTGGTAACCTTTATGCAAACCAGGAAGAAGTGGCCTTCTTCATTTCAAAATGAGTTGAGGCATCACTCCTAGATGCTTTCCAAAGGAGTGCAACATGACATCCCATGTGGCTAGCCCTGTACAGACTCAGTCCAGCTGTACCCTGTCAGGTATGGCTCATGAAGCCAAAGGCCGTATGCGCCTTACCCTTGCATAAGGTTTTGGCCACTTCAGAGAAAAGGAGGATTGCTGTGACCGGTATAAATAAAGGTATAACAACAGCTTAACTGTTTATTTTCCTTGTAGTGCGGAGCATATGTGTGAGATACATATACATATAGAAACTTTCCATCAAACAAAGCCCAGTATTGCAACAATCCTAATGCACCTATGTGGAGCAACAAAAGGGAATAAACTTCTTTTAGTTAAGCACCCTTGATCCTGTCTGTACAGCAAAAGCTGCATGCCTTGTAGTGTTCCTGATAACCTGTCAGAAGCTGCTCTTGGCAAACTCAAGAGTGGCTTTGCATGAGATGTAACTCCAAGCAAGCTGCTGAAACTTAGAATTTCGTTATGCATGTGCTGTGGACAAGGCTTTGCTAAGGGAAGTGTGTGTTAGTAACCTAATTACTGAGGTGTTCTGCTCTGCCTGAATTGTTTTCTCTGAGAGCTTCAATCCTTAAAACATTGCCACCTTCCATGGTGCCGGTAAAAGAAAAGCTAAAGGAACATGTATCTCTGGTGGCTGAGATCTCTACCAGGACTGCAGTCCTGTAAATTTTCATCAAAAATCTAGAGCTGTTTTACCAGGATCATTGACACCTCACTGGCTTGGAGAACATGCTTCAACCGTAGACTCCTCTTGCAAGCTGTATGATGGAAGTCATGATGAGTGTGTCGGGGGAGTCCATTGGACACAGCTGTTCATACGCAGTGGTCAGCATCCAGATCAGTCCAAGGGCCCTCCAATCCCAACAGCAGCCCAAATGTAGAGAAATTAGGAGCGACAGTGGAGAAGAACAGCTAGTGGAGAACAGAAAAGGTATGTATTTTATGTAGAAGCAGGGTGCAGAGAAGCTGATGTCCTCAAATAATATGCATCACTGGCACAGTATATAGAAATGAAAGGTAATGTTCAGCAGTTTTTTGCCCTTTCTTATTTGTTGACCTCTTTGCATTTAACTGCAATCCCCTGCTTTTATTTAATCTATGGCTGATTCCATGGACTTTGGGATTGGCTTTTTTTATGCAGTTTAGGTGACTTGCAGTACTCTACATGGCTACGTCATCTTTTATCATTCTGCCTTAGACTTGCGGTTGAGGGACTAGCTGTACCTGACCTTTGCCCAGGTTTATCAGGGATAAGCCTCTCTTCTTTCTGTATTTTAAAATAAAGGGAACGCTCCTCTCATGGGCCGCAGTGGACACTTGGTGTTGGGAAAAGAGTGAGACAGTTTGCCTGCATACAGAATCACAGGGATGAACTGGGTCCCTAAGAAATTATCTAACCCACTTACCTGAAGATGGGATTGGCTAAGTTTTGGTCAGTTCTGACGCAGCTACCATCTTCATATACAAATATATGTTCTAATCCTACTGAAAAGATACATACATATACATCATATATATGTATGATATGTATCTCATATATTCTATTCAAGTGCTTTACTGTCAGAAAGCTTTTCTGACTGTTGCAGCAAAGTATTTCTTCTTATTTGAAAATAAGTTTCTTTCCTCTTAGCATCATCTTTCTGAACAACTGGAGACTGTTACCTTGTTTCCCTTCAGTTTGCTTTTGTTTAGATTAGATCCGTAATCCATCCTTTTCCTACTCTTCTGAATATCTCCTGATTTGTCCACATCCATTTCATGGAGTCCAGCAGTGAAATGACCAAAACGCTCCTGCTAGCATCCCAGTAATGGTGAGTACAGCAGAAGGCTTTCCTCACAATCTCTGTTGCTGTCACCCTGTTCCAGAACAACACTGCTTTTTGCAAGAGTGCAATATTGTTGATGTATATCTAGTTTATTGTGTGCTGTAACCTCTGTCTTCCACATAACTCCTGTTTAGCTGTGAGAGTGCAAGTTGGATGGTTGATGAAAGGTGGAAAACTGGTCATAAGGCGAGCATGAGATAATGAAATAGAAGAAGGGACAACAATGACAAAGGAAAAACTACTTGACTAAAGAAACTGTAAAAATATTTCACTGGGGGAGAGGGGGAGGGAAAGGACAAAACCTGGAGTATTTTTTTCCACAGTTACTGATTCCAAAAGGATTTCAGCAATAAATGTGCTGAAGTTCAGTTTGGGTATCAAGGTTATAATCTGTTTCGTGCTAGGAGATAGAAAAAGATCTCTGTTTTTCTTGTATATGAGAGTGTTATTAATAGTACTGTTTTTAATGCTACCAACATTTACATGCATTGGTGCATGCTGAAATATCTCACTTTGCAGCCCAAGTTGCTTTTCTGGATGACCTTTTCATATTCTTTGTGCAGAAAAATTCACTTCAGTTGTTTTTTTTTTTTTTTTTAATATAAAGTTTTAGATAAATTCTGTTGGTTTTGTTTCTATGTATTTTCTTGTAACAGCAGTAATTTTGTAAGCTTCAAAAGGTGGTACTTCAAACTTTTCCATCATCTTTTTATCCCACATTTCAAATGGCAGGGTTACTTGTGCAGCATCTGGGGTGGGTATCTATGCAGAACAACTCCTGTACTGCTTCTGTTTTTTTTTGGATGTGCCTCACATGCACAGTAAGTTCTTTTATTTCTGAAAAGAGGGGAAATCCTCACTCATTGAAACAGTTTGTCTTCCAGATTGGACCAAAACCTTTGGGTCTTTGTAGTGGGCTAAAATCCTGCAAAATTTCACCACTGTATTTTTTCCAGTAATCCCAAGATTGTTTGTTCAGCTGCTTTTATTCAGTGTAGCACTCAGTGTGTTTGAAAAAAACAGGGAGGTGGTTAAAGCGTGGAACTTTTTTTAGGTTCTTTGACATATACTTGTTGTTTCAAACTCCTTTCCATGTTCATGTTGTTGATTTTGTGTGTGTGTAAAGGAGTGTGCTGTGTGCGTGAGCACTCCCAGGAGGGATGTGAGCCATTTGTATTCCTGAGTCAGCAGAAGTTGCTTGGAAAAAGGACAGTAAAAGTGTAGTAACTGCTATGGCGAATGCCACGGTTCGCGTTGTGGTGTCTGATCCTGATTATGGGCATTAAGCCCCTACTGACAGCCGCAATCCCCTTGTTTATGAATCTGTTTCTAGACACTTTCTTTTGGAGAGTCACACAGCTGTGACTTCACCCTGGTTCGTTTCAACATTTCCTCATTAGCCTTAAGGGAACTCTCTTAAAACTTGCTACCCCACGATGCTTCCATCATCAGCATGAAAGGGGGTGGTTTAACAGCTGTGTGAGGACTGGAGGCTAGGATGGATGTGAGAGCAGGAGGGAAGGGTACTCCATGGTGACTGGAAAACCATCTCATCAAATATTGGTTGTATTAGTTTATCATATCTGACCCAGCTGCTGCTGACTTGACCAAGGACTAAGCTGAAATCATATAGGAATCTGGGAGCTTTACTTCTCCTTTGATCTTTCACTTTGGGCAATTTTAAACCAAAACTTCAAAAATGGAATAGAAAGGTATTGATTAATTTAACAATTTTCTCACTTATACAATTGTCTGGGTTAGGGTTTTGGGTTTTAAGAAATTAATCAGCTGAATCCATGATGTAATACACTTAGTAACACTACAGTGCTTCTATCCTTGAGCATGTGCATCACTACGAAGGGACAGTCAGCTGCAGAACTGACCTGTGCTTCATCTTTCAAGGCCTATGCACCAGCAACTGCATTATTTGTTGTTTAGCATGTCTGCTCTTGGTGCTAAAATTTGAGTTGCACAATTTGCAGAAATGCTGAGGAACTGCTGTTTCCCTTTTATTTTGTTCTAAATCATTCAAAATGTGCTTATACAAAGCTGTGGGCACCCTACTGCATAATTAATACTACAGCAAAACCACAGCAACATTAAAATAATTAGTCAAAAGGGAGCTCTGCCTGTCTGCTGCCTACAGAGAAAATTCTGTCCTATGTTTTTATTACTCTGGAAATATAGGTCCAGGTCTTTCCAAAAGCAGTTTGAAATAGATACTGCATTTGCTGAAGTTCCTCTGAGACTTCAGGAGGGGTATGAACAGCAGGAGCAAAGAGCTGACATGCCCCCAGGAAGCTCAGAGGAGCCCACTCTGAAAGAACCAATGTATGAGAGGGGAATCAGGTCTCCACCCTCAGGAAGGTGGAACCTGTACCTATCAATTTTAATAGGTATGGTAGGGTTTGAGCTGTGGGATGAGCAGGGAGCAATAAAGCAGGTGTTGGGGTCATCCCTGTGAGTTACACCGTCACTATCTTTTCCTGAATTGTTTGCAAAAGAACCCAATGTGGCTTCCAATTGTGGCTGAACTGTGGACTTTTCTGGATTGGTACACTAAATACTTTTAATGCAGAAGTTGTTAGTTAACAGTGATTCCTTTGTGTAGCAGTCCCTTTTGAAGTAGAGCCCTGTATCTACAAGAAAACATTGTGCAGAGAGATAAATCCTGCTTTTAAGTCTGTATTTTATATGTAAATGTCTTACGAATCTTTCAGCACAATATATGTTAGCATGAATATCACATGAATAACACATGAAAAGGAAATAGGACTTCAAACTATTTTGTTGAATATGTAAGTATCCCTGTCCTTGTTTGATTCCCTCCCTCTCCAAATAATCAGTGGAAGACTTCAAGGCTTTGTCATTTCACTCCCTTCTCACAGTAATTTCAGTCCTCCTTGAGTGCTGATGCTTGATTCTGTCTTAGCTGTTTGATACTGAAGCCTTCCAGAAGGCTTTTACATCCGTATCCACTGGTCACAAACTGTTTGGCTGCTATTTTGAAGTCCCCCCATCTTAATTTCTGTTACAGCATTTCCTAAGCCATTTCACATGCTTTTTCAGATAGAAAACCAGTGGTGTTTTCAGCTGTGGCTGAAAACCCTGCTGCTGTAACTGGGGCTGCTCAGTGATGTGACGTGGAGAGAAGCTTACCCAGGCTGGTCCAAGAACATCCGTATTGGTGACGGCCACCTCTCCTCAACCTGCTTCGTAACTTGAGCCCAAGGGAACCACCCTGGCCATGCAACTAGAACTGTCTTTGGCCCTTCATGGACTACATTGACTCATGTCTTGCAATACTGTTGTTGGTTGTCAAAAACATCCTCTGCTGTTGGCAGCCTACCAGGTTGCGTTCTTCTAGCTGAGCCTTGAGGCTTATTCCACTGGAGCTCAAGAGAGAGTTATACCTGCCTTAGCTGTGTGCTGATGCTGTCAGTTAGACAGGGGTGATGTGATGTAACAGGTCACTCTTGATCACATATTATGTGCCTGACTTAAGGCACATAATATGAGTAGGAGCTGAAAGGTCCTAGTTCAGCAGAGCACTGTGTACTGCTGCTGCTGGGCAATGCAGTTGAAACCTCATCTGGGTGACAGTGAGATCAGATACTGTTTGCTGGTTACCCACAGTTGAACCCATGACAGTGATACAGCTAGAATTTGCAATGAATCCTAGGAATCGTGCCATTACTTTTTAGCATTTCTGTTTCCTTTAACTTTGTGCTCAGAGGGAGCCCAAACACAGCCCCAAAGACTCCTACCTTCTTCACCTTCACATGGAAGTCACCTATCTGTGTTCTGGGCAAGCAGAACACTTGCTGTAGGAAAGAACTTTGATTTAGACCACCTCAGGAGCAAGCAGCATAGAAAACCATCCTGGAGAATCAGCATTAGCGTAGGGTGAGCAGCTGTTCTCTTGTCATCTTTCATAAATTAACTGGAAAGTTGTGTCACAGATACTTGTGGCTCTGATGGTCTCTGCAGAATACACTGTGTGACAGACAGCCATGCTTAGGGGTCTGTATTGTAGGATTGCATAGAGTCATATGGTTGATGATTTAGATGTAAATAGTAAGAATTTGAATGTCATTATGTGGAGGTTTTTAGACTTAGGCAAGTTATTTTGTTTTTATATAACACTGTAACATGCTTACTAGGTTTGACAATGAACTTTCCCCCCCTCAATATATAGATAGCAGATAATAATAAACAAGCAGACAGGGTTATGCAATGAGGGGATATTTTAACAGTCTTTGTGAGAAGACATGCCAGAGTGAGGTACCTTTTTGAAGCAATCCACTTCACTGATACTTTGCTTCAACAGGCTGACAGCATCTGGGAAAAGAAAATAAGTGTTTGCTATTCCTGTTGTAGACTTCTTTCAATCACTGTGGCAGATGTTCCAAGCATGTTGTTCCTCCATTAGCTTTTTTTAGTAGTAAAAATGCTGCGGTCTAAATATAGTTTAAATTGGTTGAGGTACCTTGTCTGAATATGATTCAAAATTGCATTAGGCCTGGTTTAAATCATAGTGTAACAGGACAAAACCATTGGAAAGACTATTTAAGTTTGTTTCAAACCCAGATGGGAATTCTCATTCAATCATATTTAAAGTGGTTGCATGGTTCTAAAGAAGTGCTAATTTCTAACGTATGTTGCAGTGTGATTTAGGATGAACACTAGATAGCAGTGAACTATTCTCCCCTGTTTATTATGTGGAATGACCTTATATAAAAATGAAATAAAACCTTAAATAGTTCTCTTTTCCTGTATCTGCAGTGTTGTCTCTTTCGACAGCTATATATCACACATCAGGAATACACACATTTTGTTTTCCTTTTTTTTTTTCCAATTAAAAGAGAGTTTGGCATTCAGGAGCAATCAAAGTGGCTGAGATCAGAGAGAGAACAAATGTGCATGCACAGTGTACCCATTTTCCCCTCGTGGAATTTGGGAGGTGAGAAGATTATGACCCTTATGACGCTTCCCTCTTCCCCCTGTTCTCTCTGCCAGTGAGTTGCAGTTCAGAGCTCTTCTGTGCCCTCTCTCCTGCTGACTCGCTCCTGGAGACCACTAGGAGATCTAACAGGATGATGATGCAGGCTCAGTTCTTCTAAATGCATTGGTGGTAAATAACTCCTTTTTATTCTCGTGTCGTTGTCATCCTGTCATCCCCCCCCGTATCTAGATAACTTGTTGCTGTTCATGAGAGCCACTTTTGGTTGGGAGTGCAGCTGCCTGCCTGGACTCAGGTCATGGTGGTATGACAGTAACTGTACTGGTAAGTCCCTTACAATTACAAGTGTGTTTCCAGTCAGTGACATTGATCAGGGGAATGAATGCGCTTATTTGGATACTGGCAAAAGGCTGAAGCTTTCTGCTCCCTCTTTTTGACATGTGTCCTGGCATCAGGACAGGTACGCAGCTGAAATTGCTAAATTGCAGTGTCTGGGACGAGGTGCGCTTTCATTTCCAAAAATGAGGATTAGGGGCAACACAAGGACACAGTTCAAGGTTTATTTCATCACTTGGACTTTCACTCCAGTGGAAGAGATTTGGATTTCAACTTTAGAAAATGGAGATCAACAGTTTGTAAGATATTTTTGCTTCGTTACTAGTTAGTTTCTGAATAGACTGTTAAAATACTCCTCTAGGAAGGAACTGTAGGAAAATAGAGGTGCTGTGATCTTGTAGTCACTGATGACTGAAAACAGCTAGCATCCTTCATTTTGTGCCCCTTGTTGGGGGAAGAGATAGAAGCTTGGTGGTAATCACATGCTGCCAGGTTGTTGCTGTGGATCAGGTGGCAGTAAGAACTGTCTCTTGAAGGTCCCACTTCTGTGGGAAAATTCAGTCATAATTGGCTTGAGCATCCACTTTCGAGCCAGCATAGGACAGAGCGGTTCACATACGTTTTGTCTTGAAGCCAGTTGGTCCCTGCTGTGATCTCACATAAGGAGGTGTTTTCTTCTAGGTTTGTTTTACAAATTTAGAATTAAGATCATTCATACTGATTTTTCTTTTTCTTTGGTTTCCAGCTTCTCTGTGCAACAGCGATGATTGTAGTTATTTACTTAATCATTTCTTCATGTTATTTGTGTTGATTTAGTGCCCATAGGTATTTATGCTGTGAGAACAGTGGGAAAGACTTTGAACATCTAATTTCTCCCCTTTTTTACAGCATTATTCTTGTGAGTAAGCAGAAGTCCTATAGCATTCTCCCCAGGAAGTACTTTATAAAGTTCATGGGTAATTTTACTACCCATGGATAACTGAATGCACTTTTGGGTTTTTGCAGCACGATCATGGCCTTCTCCTAATTTTTTTTATGATTTTATTTTTTCTTTCTATAATGAAGATATTAACCTATTTCTGGGGTTGCTTTCCTGTTTGAAGAGCTCAGGAGTTTAGACTGGATATTAGGAAAAATTTCTTCACTGAAAGGGTCACCAGCTATTGGAACAGGCTGCCCAGGGAAGTGGTGGAATCACCATCCCTGGAAGTGTTCAGAAGGCATGTAGATGAGGCCCTTGGCGACATGGCTTACTGGGGGTCTTGGCAGTCCTGAGGTAGCAGTTGGACTTGATGATCTTAAAGGTCTTTTCCAACCTCACTGATTCTGTGATTCTATGAAAACTGTATGTTATGAAATTCAACCAAGACCCAGATTCTAGCTCCGGTAAAAGCCTGAATCTGGCATAAGCCATTTCCCAAGGTCCATTTTTCTGCATGCATGAAAGTAAACGAACCAGTAGTTTAGTATGTGAGGCAGAATATTCCTAAATGACAGCAAGGTGAAAGCTTTTCAGAAAGACCCACAACCGCTACTTCACTAGTTACCTAGGTTTATTCCTCCAACAAGGAGATACAGTTTGTTTGTAAGAGCTCACCAGCGGAGAGCTCTTGGGAGAGGCAGTATGCTGTGGAACAGAAACTGAAGCAGTTGCTGACATGGTACCTCCCTGTTGAACATTAATGAGCTGTCACATTTATACATATGGTTTGTGGCTTGTCAAAAGTTTCTCAGGGCATTAAGGGCAGGCAGTGTCATTCGTGCACTAGGCAAAGCCCTCTGCTTGTGGGTCTAACAGCGACCTAACTTGAACTGATAAGTAGCTGTCTAATCCGCGACCTTTAGTAGCTGAAATGTGTTCACCATCTACAGTGTTCTAAGATTTGCATCAAAAGAGAGCAGTGGATAAAGCAGTGCGCAGTGAATAAAACATATGTATATATGCATTGCCCTGTGTGATCCTTTCTGGCTTGTAACAGCACATCAAGGGAATTCCAGACTTTAGGAGTAGCAGAGCAATCACTTTTCCATGTGCTCACTTTCATCCTCACGAAACATGCTCTTCATAGGGATGCATGTTGGTGTGCAGCCCATTGGTCTTAAAGTAAAAAAAAACCCAACAACCCATGACAAATGTAAAGTTGGGGTTTATCCTCTATATTAAATAAGACTTTTTATATTTGCCTTCTCCAGTTTAATTTGAAAGAAGACAGAGGAGATACCAGAATATAATGAGGGTATTTCATTCTGTGGTTCACAGTGGCTGAGATCTAGAAGGAAAAAAAAACAGACCTTAATCAGCACAGTACTTAAGGGCTCCCGCATAAGAATGGTATGTTTAACCTTCAGAAAATGCTTATGGGCTGCCCTGAATAGTAATAGATTTAGGCACATGCTTAAGTGTTTTCCTGAAGGAAGACCTGACTATCTTGGCAAGTGTTATATTACGGCTTCGTTTACCTTTATCATAAATCCCAGCACCAGGGGCAAACTTTTCTTTCATCTTTTGGCAGATAGCTGAGTGTATAGATTTTCCCACCTCCTGTTCGGCTTGCTAAGATACGGCTGTCCTGCTGCAATCTGATCAGGCAAGGCTGACCTTCAGGGGTGCTCCACATGGGCTGGGGGGCCTGCCCGCATGGATCCGCTCGAAGGATCAAAGTCCGCACCTTGCCTTTCATCTGCCAGTTCTTTGCCTTCCGCGGTTAGTCATTTGGAGAAGTTTAAAGGCCTAGTTCAGTCAGTTTTCTGCTGTGCCCGCTCACGGGAACTGCATGTTGTTGAATGGCTTGGCTGTAGTGTTTCGTGGTGGGAGATGGGATGGGAGTGGGTTAAATTGGCACCAGCTGACTGTTGGCTGGTTGTGGGAGATGAAGGAAAAAAAAAGAGGGGGGAGGGGGAAACAAAAAAAGGAGAGGATGGGGAGAAAAGGAAAGGGAGGAAGAAGGAAAAAAAGGGTGGGAAGTTAAAAAAACAAAGGAAAAAGGGAGGGAGGGGGAAAAAAGGGTAAATGGGCAGAAGAAAAAGAAGAGAGGGGAAAATGAAAAAGAGAAAAACGGGAGAAGGAAAAAGAAATTAAAAAGGGGGAAGGAGGAAAAGGAAAATGGCAAGGAGAAAAGAAGTAAAAAAGGAAAGAAAAAAGGGGAGATTGAAAGAGGAGGAATGGGAAAAGGGAAGAAAGGAAAAAAAGAGAGGGGAGGGGAAAAAAAGAATTAAAATAAAAAAAAAAAAAAAAAAAAAAAAAAAA
>JAOEHX010039242.1:5870-26892 GCA_025448015.1 Bolborhynchus lineola | reverse complement strand
TTTTCTATATTAAGCTGTGATAGCCCTCTCCAGAAGATGGTGACATTGCTGGTAAATGAAGTTTGAAATGCTGATGGCTTGACACATCTAAAGGATATTTTAAAAAATTAATTTTTAGGAAACCATAGAGTATGATTGAGGTATTTTAGCTTTGTTTGCAGACATAAAGGCTGTATTCTTTTAATCTATGAAATTGGAAGATGCTGTTTGCTGTTGTAATTAACATCTTAAAGACTTTTAAAGTAAATTGACTTTAAAAGTATTTTCATCTTTGTCTTAGTAATACATTCATAGAACATAGAACTGGAAGGTGATCAGCCTGGCCACCCTGCTTCCTGAAGACAACACTGACTGCACCTCAACCATTCCTGAAAAATGCTTGGTACACTAGTTTTTAACAATGACAGTGATTGAGATCACACAACCATCAAAGGTGTTAATGAGGAATTTCTAATTTTAGGCATCTTTATAGTTCAGACAATTGCATAACAACAATTAAAAGAGATAGCTCAAAAGGAAAAGGCTTTTGAAAATGGGATAAGGACTCTTAAAAAAAATGTAATTCAAATTTTTAAATGCAGGATATCACATCTGCTGTTGCTGCCATTAAAATGTTTTCTAAAGCAAGCAGTTATTATATTTTCATGCTGTAGATCACCCACCTATGAAGAAGCAATTCAGGTCCTTCCTGGACAACACCACCACGAAAAATATGAGGCTACTGTTATGATCAAGCTACAAAACAGAGTTTATGGAGTATGCTCACATTTCTCTGAATATTTATTTTGCTTTTGTGTAGTGCAAGAAACCACACGTTTCTTTAGATGTGTAAGTAAAACAATTCAGCTGTTATTCATTGATATCCAGATGTGTGCATCTTCAATTAAGCAGCCCCTCATCACTCTGGTATTAGTGAGGAAGATTGGATTAGTAAGCCTCTGGTGAACAAGGGAAAAGAACCAGCGCAGTTAAATAGAACATCTAAGTAAATATATCTGTATTCCTTGAATTAGAGTTTCCTTGAATTTGACTTCACATAGAAGACAAATCCTATCTTCTCAAAGCTGAATGAAAATTTTATTAGAATACATAGGAGAAAGAAAGCTATTTTTTTTTTTTTTTTTTGCATTATTATAGCATGAGCAGCCACAAACTGTCTATACAACTTTGGACTGTGGAATGGAGATAAGGAGAAAGAAAAGGCTTCCAAGGAGCCGAACAGCAGCCGGGAACAATCAAATCTATTTCTTGCCCTTTACCTTCCCTGAACTTTTGCCTACCATATTTTCCACAACAAAATTTTGGTGTGTCCTAATTTTTGAGACTTCTAGTCCATGATAGCAACAGAATAAGATTTCAGGTTTTCAATTAGCTGGGAATGAGAGTTGGCCTACCCTTAAGTACCCTTAAGTATCTGTTTCAGCTTTCCAGGTTGCCCAGGGAAGCTGTGAATGCTCCATCCCTGATGGTGTTCAAGGCCAGGTTGGACATAGCCTTGGGTGATATGGTTTAGTGGGAGGTGTCCCCTGCCCATGGCAGGGGGATTGGAACTAGATGATCTTGAGGTCCTTTCCAACCCTAACTATTTTATGATTCTATGATAATATCAAACTATCGCAGCAAAGCTGTCTTTTTCTCCTTCAGTTGCATGTTTTTCTTGACAGAAAAGACACAAATTTTCTACCTAACTCCACTGAAAACTTTTTATATAAAAAAACCTTGAAAAATATTTTTCAGATCTGTGTGCTGCCAGATACATAACTTGTACTCCATTCAAACTGTAATCACCTATGAAAAAAAACCCAAACAATTCCTTCTGGGCCTCTTCCATTCTTTGGTTTTGCCTGTTTACTCCATTTGCTTTTTAAATCACACTTGTCATTTTAAAGCATAGCAGCACATGAAAAACAGAGAAAGTCAATGGTCATGACTGCAGTAGATTCTGGACTTATATGAGAGAGAAAAGCATTAAAATAATTTAGTTTGTAGGAGATAGGTATGGTGGAGAGATATGAAAGAGGTGTAAGCAGTATCACTAACTATTCTACTAGTACCTTCTATTCAGAGAACTGGAGATTGAAGTTATACGCCATCACCAGTTTTGGTGGTTTATTACTCTATTTATAAAGCATCCATCTCTATAAAAAGGGCAGATATGACTGTGAAGGAGTGTGGTGTGGAGGTTGTACATCTTAAAGCCTGAACAGGGACAGAAGATAAGGCACTTGGTGAATTTTCTTTTTGTGTCTGTTGTTAGCTTTCTTTTTCATGCTAGACAATGAGCCATGGGTATGACCCACGGAGAGCAAAGTTGGAGAAGCAGTAACTAGCTGCAAAGTCATCTACTAAGTCAAGTGAAAATGCAAGCCAACTAGGAAGGTCTGAACATTTTAGCAAGAGAGGTAAGCGCCCGAAAACTCCATGAGAACACCGATGAGAAATATTTGTTCTTGATTACTAGGCAGATGTTGGGGGATTAATATGAAAGGGAAGATTTAATTAGAAGCAATGCTTTGCAGAAAATGTTAGGACGTATAATGGATGATGGAGAAAACAACTCAGTCTTAAGGTGTCAGTTTTATGTGGTTTTGAACAACTGCATTATACACCTATGAAGTTTTAAGTATGGAACTGTAGAAGAGTCTGAACAAAACCTAAAAACTGAAAGAAATTAAAAATCTGGTTAAGAGAACAAATGCTACTTGAACAACTTCAGGGATATCATCACCAAGGTAAAATACAGTCTAACCTAAGAAATTTAGTATGTGTTTCCTTTGTCACTGTAAAAAATATGAGAAAGAAATAATGCAATTTACACATCTATTTGTAGATAGTAAGATGAGCTTTGTTTAGAAACACCTTTTCTGAAGAAGTTATACATTTATAACTGTCTAGTCCAGAAGATGATTAACACATATCCATAAAAATGGGCTTTGTTTCTTACATTTATTTAAAATGATAGCTCAGCATCACTAGTGGTAGCCGCTCCACAATACAAAGGCAATTTCAGTTGATTCATTCACAGTAGGCTTCATGTACTTGTATTTTGTCACCTGGGCAACAGTGCACATATTTCTGTTTCCAAGGGCACTTCAGAAAGCATCTCTGCTCTGTTACAAAGGACTTCCTACCTGACTTTCCCCTGCTTCTGTGTTCCACCAGCTCATGCTGGTTCCAGTAATTCATAATCTTGTATTTTCATCATTATTTCACTCATCTTGAAAGCTTTTTTATGAGGTGGGATGTGTAAATCAGTAAATTCTGTCCTATCCAACTTCAAAGCTGGAACAAGGAACCTAACAACAGTTATGTCTGCTGTCTTTTGAAAGTTTTGGTGAGAAGTTCATGCTGGGATATTGTCTGTTATGAAAAGTCCAACAGAAGCCGTCAGAAATGAAAACAATATGCTCTGATGGAAAGAGGCTTCTATAAAAAATACAATTAAAAATGTCCAGTTCTAATAACTTCTTATGGTGTTTCTTAACAATATTAAAGCAGAGATTTTGTATTCAGAGGGCCACTGTAGCTCTTGCTATTTACCCTTTGTGTTGTGATGACATCATAAAGCATACTGAAGTTGGATTAGGAGTTACTTAAACACTGTTTATATAGACTCATACAGAAAACTGCAGAAAGATTTTCATTGTCTATTACATTTAAGAGAATGTTTCCTTAAGTGTTTATAATCAAGATCATACTTAGAGAGTCTGAACATGAACTTTTTGTCTTAGCGTAAATTTGCACCTTACTGCAAGGTACATTCAGTGTCTTCTTATCAAACCCTGAATTAAGACTTGCAGTATTCAGCAGCTCATGCCTCTCTGCCCTATTTGTGGCTGCTGCAAACAGCTAATTCCTCCTGGGAAAAGAAGCAGGCCATCAGTTTGTTTACCAGCCAGTAAAGATACCTGGCAGTTTCCCTGCGCGAAATGAGCTGCTCTCTTGTCAGAAAGATGTTTGATCCTCTCACAAGCTCTGCCATCTGTTGAATAAATATAGGCATGTGAAAGTCCAAAGTCTTATTGTGTGGAACAGTGCATAGTATCAACTGGCGGAATTAAGACATATATAGTCTCCAATTATTTCAGGGTTACAATACTGTTAGGAGCAAGGCAAACTCTTTAAAAAAGTCACCCCCTCCAATTTCTTAATGAAAAAGCATATATATATACGTATTTTCCGTTGGTTATTCACATTGATTTTATACTTAACAGCCAATTTAGCTCTGCACACACAAAATTCATTCTGTCTGTTTAATTTACTTCAGCATTCTAGATCCTTAAAAATGCAAAGTTAAAGAGGCATTGAATTCCAATGAATGGGTGCCAAATACTGCATTTGGGCCACAACAATCCTATGCAACACTACAGGCTTGGGGATGAGTAGATGGAAAGCTGCTTAGAGGAAAGACCTGGGCATGTTGACTGATGGCTGCTGAACATGAGCCAGCTTGTGCCTAGGCAGCCAAGAAGGCCAACAGCATCCTGGCCTGTACCAGCAATAGTGTGGCCAGCAGGGCCAGGGCAGTGGTCATCCCATGTACTAGGTGCTAGTGAGGCTGCACCTTGAGTACTGTTTTTAGTGTTTCCCCCCTCGCTACAAGAAAGACACTGATGTGCTAGAGCGAGTCCAGAGAAGGCCAACAAAGCTGGTGAAGGATCTAGAGAGTAAGTCTTATAACGAACAGTTGAGGGAGCTGGGATTGTTTAGTCTGGGGAAGAGAAGTCTCAGGGGGATCTTATAGCTCTCAACAGCTACCTGAAAGGAAGTTGTAGTGAGCTGGAGGTTGGTCTCTTCTCCAAGTAACAAGCAATAAGACAAGAGGTAACATCTTTAAGCTGTGTCAGAGGAGTTTTAGACTGGATATGAGAAAAAAATTGTTCTCCAAGAGGGTGCTCAGGCATTGGAACAGGCTACCCAGTGCAGCGGTGGAATCACCATCCCTGAAAGTGTTTAAAAACTGTGTAGGTGAAGTCCTCAGTGGTACGGTTCAGTGGTGGTCTTAGCAGTCCTGGGGTAATGGTTGGACTTGATCTTACATGTCTTTTCCAACCTAATTGGTTCTATGATTCTATAAGGTGGCAATTTTGAGTTTGCTTTTTAGTCCCAGACAGACTATGAAATACCATGTGCAAATTGTTTAGTACTGATTAACAGTTTGGTTTTGTTTTGTTTTCATTTCAATGTACAGAGAAAAAACACTCCATGTTATTCTGCTCATAAGCAAAATGTTCTCTAGCCTTTTTTGTAAGTGTCTGAAAATATCCAAGTATTTTTTTTTTACTTTCAGTAAAACTTATTCATTATTATTTCCACTAGCAAGTGGAGCAAACAATTTTGAGTATAAATGTCGCACAGGAACATCAGTGTTTAATACAGCTTATAAAAGAATTCTTAAAATATTCCTGTAAGATCATGTTACTATCAGCCTTTATTGGGCTAGGAAATGACCATAACTTTTGAAGCATTGATTCAGCAAGACATTTAAACACTTGCTTTCTACACACTGAGCTGAGAATATGCATTAGAAATTTGCCATACTGGCCTAGAAGCTGTCACCATTAAGCCATTTTCAAATGTTTTGTTGCTGTATTATGAGTAATAATATGATAAGGTGAGATAATGTTAAAATGTATACTTATTATACCTCTCAATAACACGATGTGCTAATATGATTTTTATTGTGTTTTGCAGTTTTGCAGTAAAACTCCTAGTTTTAGGACAGGATTGTTGGAGAGATGTGATGGCAGCATGGTCCCAGCCCTGGGCAGTACGAGCTCAGCTCTGAGAAAGGTTACAATCTCATTATTAGTCAAGAGGCAGCAGAAAGCAGACAAACAAGGTGGAAAAGTAAAATAGGAGATAATTATTAGTTTACGGTAGGGTCACAGGCTACCACAAGTAGGATTTACCTGACAATGTAGAAATCTATGAGTGACATCTAAACAATCTATCTGATGGAATATTGTAACTATGTAGGACTTTCTTCACAAAACTTAGCCATGTGTATTTAAATCTTCTAAATCAGTTGCCTATATGTCCTCTATTGTCAAGAGGGAGAAGTACCTCCAGAGGATGTTTATTTCCACATTAATAAGGGTCTATAACATAGGAATTATGGATTGTTCTCAGCACTGCGTGTCTCTTTCCAATTACTTATGAAGAACATGAAGGCCTAATTAAGTTTAGATGAATTGCAGACAGCTCAGGTTGGCTCAGGAGAACCCAACCCTTAACTTGCTGTTTATATTAATGATCTGATGATTGAAATATCAGAGAACAGAGCAGTCACTGATATTTCAGTCATCAGATCATTATTTCATTGTAAGAGCAAATGGAGATTTGAGTTTTTCTTCCAGAGATGTGTTTTGAAAAATAACTGCTGTAGTTCACGCATATGCCCTCACGATAAACAAATATGAGCTGTGACCTGTGAAGCTTTATCAGTTGTTTGCTAATGCATGAGCATTAGCAGACAATAAGGAGACTACTGATATATTCTAACAAAAACACCTTACTGCAGTATAAATCCTGCTTTAGCTTGATACATATTTATAAATGGTATCTTCCAAGCTGTTAAACACAACTATATATCTGCAGACACCAGAAGTCCTTGGAAGTCACCTGAGTTCTGCCAGTGTTCAAAGTACCATTCACAGTGAGTTTATGACCCTGATTTCAACATTAGTTTGCTAAATAACTTCAGCTAGTCACTCCCCGCTGCACATTCCTTATTTTCCCATTTGTATGGAAGAACTAGTAGTCATTACTTCTGTAACATGCCTGAAGATCCTGAGCTAAAAAGTGCTTTTTAATGTACTAATGTAAAACAAACACTGAAACCAAATATAAGTTTTTTCTGCTTTAATGTCATCAGAGTGTTAGGGTGATGAACATATTCTTGATTCAGACATAAAATATCTAAAGCTGTTGATTTTTAACAGCTTTTGGTTGGTTGGTTTTATTTTTTTTTTCTTTTTCCCAGAGGAAAAATGAGCCTTAAAGCAATTTTTTATTGCTCTGTATCCTTTCCTAAGTCCATTATTTTTCTCTTGGATAAATTTTATTTGTCTGGTTTTGGAATGCACTTTAAAAAATTATTATGATGTTGATATTCTTACAGTAAATTCTTGCATGCTGTTAACACATGACAAAAGGAGATAAAAAGCAAGGAAAACAAGGTTAACATGAAGTGAAAAACAATGTAGTATTAAGCTATGTTGTTGCTTTCTAAGACAATCTTTTTTTTGGGGTCCAAACAACTCTCAACACAGATAACTGTCCTTATACTTTTATGGGCCAGATTGTCCAAAATGGCTTCCTGGTTTATTGCTGTTGTTTTGAATCTGCACTTCATTATACCCAATATTTGCATATACAATTCACTTTCTTATGTAGGTAGTTACACTGACCCCAGGGAAATGTCCAGTGAACAGCATTTGAATGACTAATGAAATACTAATGGAGAAATCTGGGCCCACCTGATAGCACCTGAACTTTGCTCACCATAAAAGAAGCTGGATCAAAGGTCTCCATAAAAAATTCATTCCTATACCATAATTAGAACACATTAAGATATGAATGTAATTTTATATAGGTTAACACAAGTAAGTCTCCTAAAACTGCTTCCTTCAAATTTTATCATTTGATTTCTATTCATAGGGAATGAGGGTGGTATACGAATCACTGGGTTTCCTTCTCCTTTTAATTATAGCACTGTAGAAGGGAAGTGTAGTGCCACCCTTCCCTTTCCTTGTTTCTCCAAGATTTGTGAGCTGATAATAATTCAAAATTACTATCCTAAAATTCAGATCGTACAAGGAGTATGGAATCTAACCAATTCCCAAGTCAACTTCTGACTTAAGTAGCAATAATGGTTAGGGACTGCCTATTTCATAATTGTCACTGACAGACAATTCAGATTTCTGTATTGTTTTTTTTGTTGTTGTTTTAAAAAAGGCCATGTCTACACAATCTTTTACAGCCATGGGTCATATATGTAAGCTTGCTCTTCTCTGACACTCAGCTTGAATCATGCCTATGACCATATAGCTGCATTTTTTGAGAACTGTGGCCAAGCTAGTAAGTCCTACTGTATGGCTTGTTTCATAGATTTGAGTGTACTACTGTGACAGCGTGGCTGCCACTTTCACACCTCCTAAATATCCTGTTCCAAGAGTGGAAAAAATCCCTTCACTTCACCAAAAAGTATCTTTCAGTAAGCATGGCATGGAGAAGGTGTGTGTTGTAGCTGCCCTTACCCGATTCCACTGTGTCCCCACATCTTGTGGCTAGGGACATGGCTACCACATTGATGGGAACTGCTGAGAGGGCGATTATTGAAATAATGCTATTTAGTAATGGTAGAAAAAAGCCTTAGAAAAACACAACATGAGATTAAAAACTTTTCAGGATGATTACAAAGGAATAAGAAAGGGGATGCGTCTTTCTCCGAAGGGAAACTAGTTAATACACAAACAAAATGAAGCACATGGGAATTTGCTCTTTGTGCCAATTACAGGCATAAAACATAGACTGCAAAGGCACAGATGAGCACAGGTTGGGGAGGAATCTGGAGAAAAAGCATTAATTTCAGACATGCCAGACTTTTGCTCTGTGGACTTTCTCAGAGGCCAGAGGGGAGAGGGACAGTAATAGTGAAGGCAGACCTACCACCCCCAGGGTTAGTCATAACCATGAAAGAATTTAACACAACATTTGTTTCTCAGTAGCTTTTATTTGTCCTTGCCATATGTTACTCAGGCTGTATTTAACTATCTAAGTAGCAGCTCAATGAGCATCTGAATGCACATGAACTTTTGGGAGGAAGGAGCTTGGTGTTGCTAAGCTCTTCCTTTTCTTCTCTTCTGATTCATTGGAGTCTGAACTGCAGAGACACATGCAGTAGTTGCCAGAAGACACAATTCAGTGGTAAACTTACAGAAGAAAATAGCTAAAAGCCCCAGTAACAAAAAGCTGGCAATGGACTTCTAGCCCTCTAGAAAGAATACAGTTTTACTTGGTCAGTGCAAAGCATTCAGAGAATCACTTCAAATTAATGTGCTTCAGTCATGCATGATGTGGAGTTAAAAAAAGTATTGTCCTACTCCATATTTATTCTTAGGTTTAAAGGCTAACTGTTTTTTGGTGAACATTATTTAAAAAAGACAATTATGTCACTATCTTTGACATAGTCCTGGCAACTAGATGCAAAAAGATAATCTTTGTTCCCAGACCTCCAGGTCATGAATGAATAGCATTTCTGTTTCTGTATAATTCAGTGATTGTTTTTACAAAAACTGTCAGAGATGTGTTAGCATGTGAACCCAACGTCTTTTTCGGAACAGAGAAGTTTCTCAGAAGGAGAAAACGACAGTGGTCCACACTTACCCAGAGTCTTATAGCATAATATTCAACATACAGCATCTGCCATACGGGTTCAGTTAGTGACTCCTTGCGGTGATTTGTATGAGTCATTTTTCTTCACAAGAAGAGTTAAACTGGCTACAGTAGCTAAGCAAGTAATCTGTGTGAAGTGGTTTTATTATTCACAAAACTCAGGGAGTACAAGACCAAAACCAAGCTGCAGCTGATTTTGACTAAGTGTAATTCAGGCATTGCATTGCAGTAATGTAGTCTGATCACAAGAGTAACAATCCAATCTTCCACTAAAAGTGTGCATTTTTACTATACAAAAGACATTTGTCCCTGACAACCAGGGATAGTGCATTTCCTGTTAAGGTAGTCCTTTGTCTTTTAGTAGAAATCAGTATCATGCCCAGTTTTTCTCTTCTATGTGCTTTAGACTTTCTGTTTTCCCTCTGTAGTATACTTAATAATAAGAAAGACCTCATTGCACTGAGGTAAGGCTTCTTTTAACATAGGACACCTTAGCTTTACCTATCTTTTTCTGAACTCAAGTTTCATTAATTTAGTCCTTAAACCACCTGTAAACAGTTCTGCTTATATCCTACGGATAGTTGTGGATGTTTAAGATATCATTAGTCACCATCTGATCAAGTTACATTTGGATTCATTCCAGTGAATTTAGATTGTTAAGGCTTTACCCAAATATGTTCTGTCAATGTACTTTGGTCTGTTCATATGTTCAGAAGCATTCATAATATACTTGTAAGTAATTTTTAGCTATCTGTAGTCTTTGAGCTATCTGCAAAAGCATGCTAAACAGCTTTGGCTAGCCCTTCCTGTTAAGTCACCAAAATAGTCACTCATTTGACTATCATATACAGTAGTCAGAGTAGTCTTTTTTTTTAATGCAAACTAGGTTAGTTTGCATTTTCCTAATATGTGTGATTGTTGATAAAGGACGTACAGTCAGTTAGTGGACAGAATATTCTTTTTCAAGAATGATTATTCTCTTCATCTTACTCAGGCAGTTGCTAAAGGCTTCAGCTATAGCAGGTCAAACAATAATTTCAGCATCTTTTATCTGTCTGTCTCCTCCCCAGGTGAAATGTTGATATGTCATTGCTTTTAATTTATGGATTTTCGGACTCTATAGTCAGTGATCAAATCAGAATACATTAATTTTTCAATTATAATTTTATGCAAGCATTTAATTAATTCAAGTTGCATCTGAAACTTTTGGTAGTGAGATGTGACTTGAAGTTCCCTGGTAATAAGGAAGATAGATGACAATATTATTCAATATACCACAGCAGAAAAAGGCAGAACATCAATTATATAGCACTCTGCAGTTATTAACCATACAATGACACCTTTTACAACTGGACTCCTGCCATTCCATTTTTAGATTGCCTTTTTAGCTCTGAGAATGATGCAGTTAAGGGATCTTTCAGAAATTAGTTACTCCATTAATGGTAAAAGAATCAACTTATTCTGACTCTAGTTTTTACATTGAAATGTGGACTCATGTAATTTGAACAGAAATCAAGAACTGACACATCTTTAGGTCCTCCATGAGAGGATAAATTGACAAATTCATACATTTTCATGAATTGACAAATCCATACATTTTCTGTGGTAGATTCATTTGCTACCTGCAATAATAATTTTGAATATTTTTGCTATATTTTGACATCTTGTTAGAAGATAATTCAAGAATAACGGGATCTGAGTTTTTTGCTATCATAGAAAGGAGAGAGCAGTTTCTCACTTTTAAAATTTCTGAAAGGTCAAAATCTTGGGTTCTTCTAATTTTGAGGTTCATTCTTCTCATCTCTATCTTTCTGCATATTGCACTGCGTAAGACAGGTGGTGTGACATGTAGTTGCTATTTGTAAACAATGTTGTGATCCTCATATAACAGCAGGAGTAATTGTTATTATGTGCAATAGCAGCCCTGAATGACTCATGAATAAATGGCTTTTACCCACTTCTTCAGCCAGTTAAATTACCAGTATTTTATGTTTCTAAGTTCTAAGTTTCTAAGTGAGAGAAGAATCTGACCTTCCTTCTCCTTCAGAAAGAATGCAAAAAAATGGAAATTAATGTTCTAAAAGTGTAATGCTACCTTGAGTGACAATTTTTTTTGCTTACAAACTAAATGAAATGCAAGGTCTGTTGCCTAACATCAGATTACAAAATGTGGTTATCTGTTAACACCTATCTATATACAAACCATATTAATTTTAACCTACTTTTCTCTCTGGGACAAAGGACAAATTATATAAAGCACATTGTTGTGTAACAAATATATTATGTTCTCTAAAAGCTGCCAGTCTCCAATAAAGGCTTTACAGCTATGAAAAGTGTCATGCAATTCTTTCTCTGGAAGAGTAATAACACTAAGCACCCTTGATCTTCCTAGTTTCAAAATATATATGACAAATGAAACCAAAGTATAGCAACATGAGAAGTGTGTAGACACACTCCCCAAATTTTTCATATGCATAATATATCTCTATATAAATAATTTTATCAGGAGACTTTTATGTTTGCCTAAAATATGTTTTCCTTACAGCTCTAAGGAAAATATCTTTGCTTTGTATAAAATAATAAATTAAGAAATGTCCAGGTTTTTAGCTGAGAGAAATGTTTGCAGGCGTAAATAGAGTCTCAAAAGCCATCACGTAAACAGAAAAGAGCCTGAAATGTATTAGTCTGAAAAAATATCAGTCTTTAAAACCACACTTCAGGAAACCATCCTTACCTGCGGTCAATTAGGAGCCTGACTCACAGTACAGAATTTATAAAACAATCATACGGTATCGTAAACAGAACAGAATGAGCTCCTGATTTTTTTTTTTTTTTTTTTTGCTATATACACAGAATAAACATTAAGTAATCAGCCCAGTAAATGACAAAGATGTCTGAAAGTTAGCACCAGTCTTGTCTGGATCTTCACTAGCATTGAAACTTTCTACTATTTCCTGAAAATCTTTCCCAATGTAGTACATGGAAAAAGCTAGTGGGATTAATATTCCAAACATGAGCAGGGTACTGACTGGATGTGGGCTACAGAAGTATTGAAAAGAGATCTTGTGGCTTCTATGGAGTTTAAATAATCCATCCCAGGGAGCAAGAAAGTTCTACCATATGCTTCCGGTCCTATTTTAGTGGGTCAGAATCTTTCTTTCAAGGAAATTAGCAGCTTATACCTTTTTCCTTTGGAAAAATGTCACCAGAATTTGGGCAGTTGAAAATCTTTTTAATTTAATTTCCCTTTGTATTCTTTTGGCAGTAAAATTCATGAAAAGCGTTTCACAGGTCATGAATACGTATGCCCATAATTTAAGACATTACACAGTTTAGAAAGCTGTTAAAATGGTTGCTTACTGATGGCTCAGTGAAATATTAGGAAATGTGGTCAGTTTCCTGCCGAAAATGAGCCTAATTTCAAGGCAAATTGGAAAATCTAAATGAGCAGCAGCTGAGGCATTTGTTTACTCCTTTCACTGTCATCTGTTGCCTCTGGTTACATCACAGGACACTGCAAAAAAGTGTGCTCTCTGTTCCCTACATCCTTGAATTGTGTATTTTGCAGACAACAATAAGATCTCCCTTTAACGTTCACTTTTGAATAGTGAACAGAACAATTTCTCCTCTTCTTGGAAGAACTCTGTCCCCTAACCGTTTCATGTCTCTCCACTGGTCTTGTGCCAAAAATCTGGTGTCATTCTTGCCCAGTCACTTGTGAGTTACTTACTTCTCTTTTGATAATATCTTTGTTTTTTCTCTGCTGCTGATACTTGTGTTCTTGGAAATTACTGGATGCTTTGTGCCACATTTCTTTTATATAAAAAGTTCAAACATTGAGCACAGAAATGTTCCTCCATTTCACCACCTTTCCTATGAGTTTCTCCATTCAGAAATTAGGGTTTTTTTCTTAAAGAATTGGCAGTGTTTGACTTCTGCACTGATAGAAGGCTGTTCTGTGCTGCAGTGTCTTTCCTATCACCTCCTTCACTGAACATGGAATACTCTTAGGATCAGATGTAAAAGCTCTGAAATGGAAACTTAGTAGGAAATTCAAATTTTCTCTAATTGTAGAACTCTTACTCAAGCCAGGGGAGACAAAACTCATTTTAACTCAAGTAGCTGGAAACAGGGAGTGCTTTTAGTGAAAATAGCACATGGTAATAGGATATTAACCATGCCTGTAACACCCACAGCAAGCTCCATTTGTTGCTGAGATGACACACCTGGGTTTCTGCTACCTTCTTTATATTGTATCCACATTAGACAGTTCTGTTGATTATGTTTTCACAAAGATTTGAACTACATTTCCTTTTTATCTTTTATTTTCCTGTCTGTCATCCACATATTCTTTTGTTTATCAGGGGATGAGAAAGCCATAACCTCCCATCTTATTAACAATAGACCTAGTAATTACTTAATGTAGAACACTGACAGGCATCATTACATAACAAATGAGTTCACATTTTAATCCCTTAACACATCATTTATCTTTCTCATTTACAAACCCCCATTTCACAACCCAACTTACACATTGTTTTAGCGGTGAGGTATTTCTTTGAACATTAACTTTTTGGATATTTATTAAAACGTATACCTGGCATTTAATAAGGCCTACATATCCTCATCAACATACACAACAGGTCTGATGATACAGCCTTTTACTAAGATAAAGGGCTTTACTCTTGCCAGGCCACATTCAGTGTGGGAAATTTAGTCCATTAATCAAGTATCTGTAATAGCAGCACTGACAGTACCGGAGCAGACAGAGGATAAACATCCTATTGACTCCCTGAATTCTTTGAGAACACGAATAGGTCAGCACAATTTGGTCTATGAAATGACTTTTTCCCTTTTGTTGTTTTTTTCCCATTTTTCACCACTTTTGAATAGCTGTCCCAAATTATGTATAAAAAGCTCTTCCAGATCTTGTGCTGGAATGAATGAGACAAGTAGGAACTCGAGGAATTCAAGGTCAAGCCTAAGGCAAAGATTAAAGCAGAAACTTTGTTTTTAATTTACATTTTAGCTCCACCTCAACTGAATCAGATGGAGCAACCAAGGCAATCGCTACTTTACAGAACTAATAGTCAGAAAGAATCTGGCTCGTGCTGCTGTGAGGGCAAATTGAAGAAAAAAATTTTTTTTCTGAGTGTTGTATTAACCCTTCAGCTTTATGTTATGAAAACTGAAAGATAAAATGAAGCACATATTGAGTGGCACTGTGGTTTGTAGCTTGATTTTGAAATTTTCCAGTCTTTTACCACAGAGTGGTATCACCCACCACTGCATAAAAAGCAGAGACTTGAGAACTTTGGGTGAAATTTTTGTTGCTTGCTACTCTGTCAGATAAAAATTCAGTATCTACTTTAGTCTGGAGTGTAGTATAACAAAGTTTTTTCCCAGGCATATAGATCCTATGTGCACCCAGCTTCAGTAAATGCTCCTTTCCTGATATTACTTTGTAAAGAGACACATACTCACAGACCTGCAGAGTGTAACTAAGGAGATTATCATATTCATAATCTTTTCTTGTGTTTTACCCTCCTTAATGTTTTACCAGGTTTCCCAGCCCTGCCAAAGATGCCCATTCCAAGATATGAGCTGCTCTTAATTTAGGTCAGGCTATTAGAGCTGCCCAGGACTCATCCTTGTTGTCAGGAGTAATCAAAGTAAGGCAGCACTAAGGCTATGTATTATTACTATCACTCAGACTTTGTGTCTGGGCTTGAGTCAGGCCACAGGAAAAGAACCCAATAGGCTTGTGGTTCTTGTCTCTGAGTAGATCTGAGATATCAAAAACTTGGTTATTTTTTTGCAAAGGCATTTTGGTTTGGACAAGCTTCCAGTAATTCCCATTAACAAAGAGAGCTCCAAGAAAGAAAAAAAAAAAAAAAAAAAAAGCCAGGAAAACATAGGATATTTTAAATCCAATTCACCATGACCAGCCAGTGATTTACACTATTAACTGCATCTTCCATCATTCCAAGAACAGGCAGTCTAAATTTGTTAGCACTGGGCAAAAATAGTGCGGAGCTATAGCCAAGTCATTTGGTACAGAAATATTGGCAAAGTTGGAAGAGCACATCCCATTCTAGGTTCTTGAGTCAAGTAAATATATCTGTTGGTAAGAAAGCATATAATTTTAAATAAGGATTATGTATATGTTGCAGAGATATGACTTTAAATTAATTCCGTGTAATTGAATTCTTCTTTCCTTATAGCTAGGATGCCAAAGAAAGGCTTGTTAATTCCAGAGAGTGGGTATTAGATTTTTTGGTGTCCATTCCCAAATTTGGTTGACATAGGGATCCTAATAGCAAGTTAATAGTGAACTGAGTAATTTAAAAGCCAATGACAATATGGGCCAGCATCAGCACTTGCTGAGCTCAATTACAGTCCACAGATGAAAGACTCTTTAATCTTACAGTTCTAATGAGAAACAGTAAAAAAGGATAAATCAGCTAGGGCCAAAACTTAATTTTCAGGAAAAATTCAGACTACTTCCACATGGTCTTAGATTAAAAAAAAGACAAACATATAGAAAAGTGATTTTTTTTTTTATCATTAATATTCTTTCAGAACCAAAAAATAAACTGCCAAACCAATATTTGAGATGCAACTAGTAACGTAGGCATGAACAATTTGCAATTTCAGGCATATGGTTTACTTTATTCTTTCTTTTTGCCATCAGTAGCAGGCTCTCTTGCATTCACTTGCTCTTTGCTTTGCCACTTGCTCTTTGCTTTCACAGAAAGTTATGTGATAGTCATGTGGATTCTTATTGTCGGGTCACTACTCACACAGTGGTAGAAACTGTACTTACATCATTATGGATGTTTTGCACAGGTATAAAATTCCACTTCCTGGGAAACTTTCATGTGTATATTGAACTTCTAAGAAAGTTTGCAGTCTATGGTATCTTAGTATCTCAGAGTCTCTTTCACATCTAAATTTTTAAAATACAATTTAAGAATGAACCACTTTTCTTCCTCTGAGTCTCCACTGAGCCTAATATGATGTGCTTGCACAAAATGAGTATTACAAAAGAAATCCAACCAAAGTTAAAGATCTCATAGCTTCTCCAAATAAGTTGTTTCATTAATTAAACAATCTCTCTGTTGGAAAAGTGTGCTTCATTTCCACATTTAATTCCTCAGGCTGCTCACCTTTTGCCCTTGCTAACCATGATGGTACGAAGGTAAAGGGAGAAGTAATAACTCTTCAAGATGGTATCAGCATTGCCAGCCAAAATGCAGAAGGGAATTGTAGCTAGAGAAGAATTTGCAAGGAATAGTGGTTACTAGTCAGACCATGAAATTAGATTTCTTATTTTATCCACCAAATTCTCAGGTAGACTTCAGAACACTATTTTACATTTTTTTTAGTTGCTTTTGACCCTTGAAAATAATCCCTTTCTTATAAAACAAGAGCAAGTATTTCTGAGTCCGTAATGTAAATAATACAGTAAATGCCAGCATTTAATTCTCTGTCTGGGACTGTAAGCAAACTGGAAGATTACTGCACATATTGTTTTCTCTGGGATACGTGGCAGTTTCAAATGTATCCTTTCATAAGTCACTGAAGAAGTGTTTCACATAACGATTTATAGATAAAGAAATTATAACATGGTGACACTTTGCCCCTCTCATTCATTTTGATAATGTAGCCATCTTTGTTTAACTAAGCTAGGTAAGGAAATGAGACAGAAGTAGAGAAAATGGTCAACTCGCACAATATAGCGACAATACAGCTTGCAGTACAGCTGCAAGACTTCTAAAATCCTCGGTCAAGGCTTTAGTGTATTCTGCTCTTTGTACAGATAAAATAAATGCATAGTTCTGGCAAAACTGGAATCAGAACTAGCACAATTGTATTATCATAGAATCATAAAATAGTTAGGGTTGGAAAGGACCTTAAGATCATCTAGTTCCAACCCCCCTGCCAAGGGCAGAAACACCTCACACTAAACAATGCCACCCAAGGCTCTGTCCAACCCGGCCTTGAACACCATAAGGAATGGAGCATTCACAACTTCCCTGGGCAGCCCATTCCAGTGCCTCACCACCCTCACAGTAAAGAAGTTCTTCCTCATATCCAATCTAAACTTCCCCTGTTTAAGTTTGAACCCGTTACCCCTTGTCCTATCACTACGGTCGCTCATGAAGTGTCCCTCCCCAGCATTCTTATAGGCCCCCTTCAGATACTGGAAGGCTGCTATGATGTCTCCACACAGCCTTCTCTTCTCCAGGGTGAACAGCCCCAACTTGCTCATCCTATCTTCATATGGGAGGTGCTCCAGTAAAGATCATCCTCGTGGCCCTCCGGACTTATTCCAACACTTCCATGTCCTTCTTATGTTGAGGACACCAGAACTGCACACAATACTCCAAGTGAGGTCTCACGAGAGCAGAGTAGATGGGCAGGATCACCTCCCTTGACCTGCTGATCACACTCCTTTTGATATATGATTTAGTGTAATATTTTTCCAGTTGATTGTGGACTAAGACCTAATTGATCTAATGAAACGAGTATCTGGAAGTGGAGATGAAGCATGTAGTTCTGTCTGCAAATCCCTGAAATACACAGAAAATTAACAGATTTATCTCTGAATGTAATGTCTGGCTGGTTTTTGGGGGGAATATTTGACTTCTGCTTTCTTCAGTGTTTGCTTTGCAAAGACAAGTCAAAACATGACCTAGCTATCCAAGAAGGAAGTTATATTAATAACATTTTTAAATGGTTTCTTATTTTTATTTCTCAAACAAAAAATCAAGTTGCTTGTTCTTTGAACTTCCATCAATTGTCAATGTTTTACTATGAGTTTTCCAGGACAGTCAAAAAGGAAACTGGACCAGAACAATGGGTAATGTAAGCATTTATCTCCACTGCCTTGTATGCTGATAAGGAAAAGCCAAGTGACTGTTCTCTCTCATCTTTTTAAATTCTGTTTATTACCTCCTTAAGTAATTTGCTCCATTTAACACAGAAAATTAGATATTTTGATCTGTAATTTCCCCTTGTTCTCATCTTATTATCCTATCTTCTTATTCTTTGTCCTGTACAGAAGAAGCAAACACATTTCTAATTGGTAACAATTTTCTGCTAGATATTTTATGTCTTTATGTCCAAATTTTTCCCAATCCAGGTGGCAGTAGAAATTTTCTTTCACAAAATATAGTGTAACTGCTTCCAACAAACAGCACCTCTTAAGTTCAAAAACTTTTTTCATGAATGAAGACAGTATTTGGACATTTACTTGTTTTAACTGAACCAGAATACAGTTGTCTTCATTTGTTAATGAGTTTTGACATGTAATAATATCCCTAGGTGCCTTAAATTTTAGACTTACAGTGTCAGATATTATTAACAGACTTGGGTCTCAGAAAGTGAATGTGCAGCACAACCTGGATAGAGACCTCTTCAATACCACCCAGGCGCTAGTTATGCTGAAATCCTGCTCATGAAGGGTAGGAAGATATCTCTGCACATCCTAGAGGGCCTTGGCCTTTCAAGCATGCTCAGATTATACTTAACTTGCTTGAAAAGCTTCAAGCTTGTTTTAAAATACACCTAGGTTCCTGCTGTCTTTTGAGTGTAATAGTCTAGGAGAAATCTAATATGCCCGTCTTCAGCATTTATGTGCCTAATGCACGCTGTCATAATGGGCAGGCAAAATTTCAGTCATCTTGAAATAAATTCAAGTTCAGCATTTCAACTTTAAAATATTCGAAGTATCTGTCAATTTTTAAAAAATCTATGTCAAAGAAACAAAAAATGCAGAAGTATCACTATATCTTTATTTCTACTAAATATATAGTTGATGCAATTTTTGAAACTAGAATTATTACTGTTGCTATGTAAACTATTACTAAAACCTGATTCATTTCATAGTAGTCTTGTGTCTGTGACCATACAGTCCTGAAGACAAACAGCTGCTCCTTTTGCTGTTGACCACCCCTTTTTTGGTTACTTTAATGTGTTTTAACCAAGCCCAGTGCCTAGAAAGCACGAGAGATGGTATTTGGCATACAGAGTTCATATTTACAGTATCAGTACTAGGACTTCTGAACACCATTAGTTTTTAAAAAAGACCAAGGATTGTCTAAATGATCTTGTAAGTGCTGTCTAAATCAAAACCACTCAGACTCAAAACTACGTAACACAGCAGCATCATATGAGTATTTGCCACATTAAGCAGTAAGGCAAAACTGTGAACAATGCCTCAGAAATTTTGTAGTGTACATCTGAAATAATTCTGATTATGTAAAACCTAAGCAGAGCTGATGACACAATACACATTGGGAACATTTTATGTTTTCAGATCTAAAAATATTAGGGACACTTTAAATGGTGTCTTTTCATGCTGTATGGCTTTGCTCCAGAGCAAAAGGTAGTTTATAAGTTTGAGAATCCAAAAGCAGAAATTCTCAGGACTCATCCACCACAAGTTAGATACTATATTTCACCTTTTCATGATCACTAGAGAAGGTTAAACAACGATTCATTAAGTTCATGAAGAGATGCCACACTTTATGTAAACTAAGCTGTTCTGAGGTCCCCTGAGTGCTACCTTTTAAAACAGCTGACCACATTACACAGACTGGCCACAGGACATTTCTCCACAAAAGAAAAACCCAAATAAGAGTTTCATTAAAAAGCCATAAGCTTACCACAGGCAAATCCAACTAACTCAATGAAACAACAGGCCATTTTTTAACTAATTTGTATTTATAAGGTCCTTGAGGGTATACATATTTGGTATAAAACAAAATTTTGACACTGGCCAGATATTTCTGAGGCATTCTTTCTAGTTTTAAGAGTCACCTTCAAAGCTCAGATGGTGTTTCAAGTATGTATATTTACTCCTCATGTGAAAATAAAGAATGAAGGACCTCGAGATGTGCATGTAAAGTTGGTGATGCCTCTGCTTTTGAAGATGTTGATATAAACAATTGCTAAGTTTGTTTGGGGCATCTAGTTTTTCTTACATTGACCTGCATTTCATTTCATGATTAAGAGAAAAATACACAAACAACTCCTCACCCCAACTTTTGCTAGTGTATAGTTCCAAGCAGTATCCCACATTGTTGTGACTCATTAATTGTTGGTTTTCTGCCTAGCACAAAAACCTTTGCTGACTTTCCCAGATATATATCAGTGTGTTTCAGGGCATAGCACAGGCCACATGACATTCACAACACACAGTGTTATGCAAGAGGAAAGGCTTTAGCAGTGCAAATGTGAGGAACAACATTTTGAGTGAGGGAATAGCTCTTCATCTGTTTTATTTACCCAAGCAGTGAGCGTAGGTCTACATGAAGATCCTGGCACGAAGGCATTAGATTGCAGTGCTCATGCTGCAAACTGGCGACATACCACCTGGAAATTAAATCTCTTCTGTTAGTGTGATAGCCTCTGAAGCTAATCGGCCCTTGTCCTGGGTTCAGCAGTAGCAGTCATTTTTCTCCTTCTTAGTAACTGGTGCAGTGCTGTAGTTTTGACTTTCAGCCTGGGAACACTGATGATAACACCAGTGGTTTTAATTGCTGCTCAGTAATGTTTACTCTGACCAAGGACTTTCTGAGTCTCATGTTCTGCCAGGGAGGAGGGGAAGCTGGGA
>JAOEHX010039240.1:0-11434 GCA_025448015.1 Bolborhynchus lineola | reverse complement strand
TGAAGGCATTAAGCGTGTATTTTTGTGCAAAATAACATTACTTTCAAATTTGTGTTGGACAGTTTTAAAGGTCTTCCTTTTTCTGCCAAAAATATTATTTTTTGATATAATAAACACTTTTTGCATTTACATTACAGTTTACATTAACTAGAAAGGTAATAGATGATGAGACTTTCTGTTTTAAATCAGATCCAGACACTTCAGTAGTGCAAAATTACCAATGTCTTAAATACTTTAACTCACTCATGTCTGGAATTTCAGAATACTGATTTTAAAGTTCTATACTTTTATAAGATCTAAAATTATACTCTAATTTCAACTGGCTATAGCCCTTCAATGATCAATGTAAACAGGCACATGAAATGCACTTTGTTACCCATTTCCTTTTCTATCTGCTAATATAAATTGGGACATTGTCTGGAATAAGTATGAAGCCAACTGTCAACGTATTTTAACCACACTTTGAATTTTGCAGCAGGCAATTACACAACCATCTCTTTGTGTTGGGTTGGCTACATATTTTACTGCCATTTTTTTTCTTACTTATGAGAATGCAGTGTTTCTCTTCTTGGACTAATGTTGCATATTTAGCTACCTGAAACATGTCTAGAAAAGCTTGAAAGGACAGATAAATAATTTTGCTGCAGTTCAAGTATTCAATTTATAAGTAAAGGGCAGAAAATTCCTTATCCCATTTTAGCAGCTTACTGATGTGGTATAACTAGATCACTGTAAAGACCTCTTCTCAAAATTGATTTGAAAATTCTTCAATCCTTTCACCTCATGGAATATTCATTGTTTCTATATATGAGGTTTCTCTGTGAACTATGCATACTGTTTTACATTGCCTTGCTTGCACAGAAACAAATAAACTGTTTGAATTGCACAAATTGAATTTTAATAAGCGGGACTGAGAGCTACTTAAAACCTATTCAGAAGCCAAAACAAAGTCTATGTGCTATAGATAATCTTAAAGGTATGCTCCTGATGATGTCTTTTAGGCTATCAATGTTATAAAAACCTTGGATACTCTCAAGGAAAGACAGAGATGGAAAGGCAAAGCTCTTTTTAGGTGTGATTAAAAAATATAGCTATAACTACTTCTTATTAATCTTTCCAGCTTTGTTAATAAATTATCCACATTTTTTTCTGACGCTCATGTAACTTACTCTTGGCTTTACAAGTCCCTCTAGTGGCATCTTGTATGTAATAGATAACCATAAAAGCTCGGTTCTGTTTCTTGTTCTTTACCATTTCCTATTTAAAACCTGTCGACTGAACAAGTAGAATAACATTCAGCTTTAAAATCATTTGACAGTCCCTGTACCAGTCCAGCTTGTGTTCATGATATTCATACTATGCATCCTTCAGATTAATTTCTTTTCCTGAAAAATCATCATTGATGATTTCACTGCCCTTTCAGTCTTAGAAAGCAGTATTTGAAGTAAGGTGTGTTAGGTTGCTTGTGAGTACTGAAACATTAGGAAGCAAAGGACTTGATGCTCTCATTCTTTTCTGGCTTCTGACTATAAAACAACTTAAAGTGGGTTTGTATTTTTCATCTTTAAAATACTCTTCCTTGTTCAAAGTAGTTAGAAGTGATGGAATTTTAAAGTGGTATCGGTAGCGCTATTTTATTTCATCTTTCTTATCTCTCTGAGAACACCATCTATCCTAACACTTCTTAGGGCAAAAAGCATTAACTGCTGCTTACTGTTTACTTTCAGTACAGCATCAAGTAAACAATTCAGAATTACCAGCAATCCACCTTGAAAACATGTTTTGGAAACTTAGGCTTAGATCATTAAAAGCATCTGTATCAAAATACTTCAAATGCTTGCTTGAGTTGCTGTGATGGACTGATTATCCCACAATCAGTAGTTCAAATAGATCTGCTCTCTTCCAAAACCTCTTTTTTCTTAGAAGCAGCTACATTTCAAAATTGAAATGTCTAATTGTATATTTATATAATCTCCATTTGTTGCATTTTATATCCAGTGATTATATACCTCTTTCAGATTCTGGAATTAAAGATCACAGATCAAAAGATGATATGATTCATACTGTATAATGCATATAATATACTAAAATTTAAGCTGCAAATTCAGTTGCTAAGTTCCCAGAGATACCACCTACTCTTTATTATTGTAGTTTTTCCATCTTACATCAGCAGGTGATGACTACAACAAATATATTTAGTTATGTGCATTTACGGAAACAGCTTATGCTGCACAAAAAAATTCTGGTGATATCCAGATAGACTCTTTTAAAGTTTGTTTTATTGAGCAGTTTTTTTGCGTTTTGTTTTCCGGTATTATAATTTAAGCTCATTCTTACATTATATAACTATTAACAAAACTGACAGAGTATTTAAGATGATCCAAAAGAATAAATATCAGGAACCAAAGTGGAACTGTTTCTATTCTATATGAAGAAATTGGTTTATTTGAAATAATCTTTTAAAATCAAAAGCATAATCTTACTGAAAACCCGTCAGTTTCCACTGATTTCAGTGGAGAGGATGGTCCCAATAGGAGTCTTGTGAGTTGTGGATTGGAGATAAAATGCATGGAATAACATGTTGACAACACTTGTTCCTCCAAGCCTTTAAAGAAAATTGTTTGGCTCAGTCCCACTAAGCCTGGATGAGATCTTTTTAAACAGCCAACGCACATAGGTGTTTTTTATATATCTTGCACAACACCATAGTAAATTGTACTGTGAATAAACCCTGATGAATAGAAGCAACCATGCATCTAGAAAGTAGGTGTTAAAATCCTGTTCCACATTATTAGAAAACAGTGCAAGGATTAGTGAAAGGCAGCCAGCTGAAGCTGTGGCAGCAAAGGATCTCAGCTAGCAGTGCTGGGCAGCAGTTATTAAGAAACAGTGAATCCTAGTGAAGATAAAGCAGCAGATACCTGTGTAGAGAATCACTGCAAGCAGAGAAGTTTCACAGTTCAAAGTAAGCCCTCTGGGTGGTTACGGGCACAAAATGAAGTCATACACTCCTTGGGTTTTCATTTCATACTATTATTATTACTTGACTTTTTGCTAAAAGAAATTTAAACCCTTTCATATAGATTTTTGACAAGATATGCATTTTCTTGACTGATATTTTTCTTACACCCCTGTCTGAAAAACAATGCCCATTTTTGTAATTCCGGGGATTTTCCCCTCTGTAGTGACATATTAGGGGATAAATCTTACTTCCTTTGTGCCAGATTTAACAGCTCTTTAACAGCTACTTTTGCTATTGTTTAGCTCAACCTGTCACACCTGCCGGGAGAGACATATTGTTTAATGTATTACAAATGCAAGTGGCATCTCCTTTTCAGTCAATGTAAACCTCCTGTTATGAAGACTCCTTTTCTATCCATCCTTTTAATTTGTTGGAAACTGAATGAAGCAAAACTGCAGTCTGAGATACAGCATTGTACCACAGGCTAGTTGTTACGTGTGGGTCAAACCAAAAAATGTGTATCAATTTCTTTCTCATTTACTAAAGTGTTAGTTAAAATCACAATGGCTTTGACCATGCAAAACTTTGAAAGATCTTTTGCATCTTACTTCCCATCAGCAACATGTCCCATATTTCCTTACTGTTGTGTCTGATCAAACAACCAAGAAATATATTCAAAATCTTTATGCTTGTAGAAGAAAAGTGGGCAGAATAGAAGGTTATAGGAAGACAGACAGGGAGAGGAACATTCACAGTCAGGACAAAGAGATAAGACTGTTTGTAAACCTTTGGTCACTACCTGTTTTATCTGTTACTGACAATTTCTACCTAGGTGATCAGTTTGGCTGTCTGTGATTAGCACTGATTTCAGTGACTTTGGTGTCATGGCAAAAAGCTGTGGCAAAATTCAGGACAGAATTGAGTTTGTCTTCCTGAAGGCTACATTCTGAGTCACACAAGTGTTGTTTGTAATACCCTATTGCCTCACTTGATTTTACAGTCATGAATACTGCTGATGGTGTGCATTGAATGAAGCAAGGATCAGACACTAAAACACATTTTATACTAGTAAAATTAAAAAAATCTTCAATGCTCATTCACAAGACAAAAGGTCCCAAATCTTCATTTTTAACAATTAAGTTCTTGTCATTTAATTAATAATTTCAACCAAACTTAATTTTTTTTATACAAATGGAATGTCCAAGATTTTATAAATAAAGCTTGTTGGCACATAACAACATTCTCCAACAATTCTCTTCATCCTCTGGACCCTTTGAATCCATTTGGACCCTTACCATGCTTCCCTAACTTCATTTCCTGAGAAGCTTAGGCCATTGTAGTCTAAGGGAGAAAGAGCAGTGTAGAAGACAAATTGCATAGATCTTGAAGATATTTTCATCAGGGTGCCATGGCTGTCCCATCAATGCATTAAGCCTAAGAACTTGCTTTACAGTCCAGTCTAGCCCAGGCTCATTTTATGTGCTTTATTTCTAGCACATGCAGGGGACCTTCAATCAGTTTGAAGGGGAGCTATCTCTAGGAATACAGCTATACCCATAGATATCAAAAAGGCTCTGTGGATCACGGTGCCACAACCCAGCACCTGATGGTGTAAAACCATACTTCATAAAAATGGTAAGAATGTAAAAAGCTGGGAAATTCATAGATAAAAATTATGGAAGGAGCTAGACCTTGAGGATGTTCCTGTAGTAGTTAATACCAGTCTGCAAATTTGTCACCAATTTTATCATCTTTAATATTTAAAAATCTTTAAATATTAAACAATCCCTAAATGTTAATTTGCCAAATGCTTAGTTAGAAAATGCATGCTGCTTGATGTGCTCACAAACCAGGAAATTTCTTACAATCACCAAAATCAAGAGCAACCATTTGAACTGCAGTGTTAGGTTGCATATTTGGAAAACTGCATATGTGCTAAAATATGTATGTGCATATATACTTTTATATACACATACATACACACATATAAATACTCAACAGTAGGTCTGAAAGCATAATCCTATTACAGTTATGTGTAAAATTCCCCCGGACATCCAAATGAATTCCCCAAATGTCTAATAAGTGAATTATCACGGATGGTAGAAAGCGACATGATGTCCAAGCAAAACCACAATTTTAGGGCCTCTGACACTAACAAGTGTTGTGTTTAAAAGTGTTAGACATTTTGTGGCTATTTTAAGTAAATAAACTTGATGGTGTATTGCTATTTTGCAAAGTTCAATTAATAGGTTGTGACTGTGTTCCAAGATGTCTTTTTGATGTTTCAAGGACAAAGGTTGCCTGAGAGGTCCAAATTTAATGAAGTCATTGTGAATGGCTACTTTTGATATGTCAGTTTGAGTGTGTGCCAAGAACAGACGTTTCCAGACTTGGAGTAGTTTGTTTGGTGCTAACACTTTCCCAAAACTGGTTACAGTTAAAATATTCTGTGTAGATTTTAAGACCAAAAGATTGCCCCAGATTAGTTTGGAGGTGGTACAAAGGACAGTTGCATATGACTGATAATAATTTGACTCATCAATTCTGGAAGTAGTTAAGATTATATCAGTTATATTGACATAATTGCCTCCCATGTCTCATGTATGATATAGTTACTACAGCCTACTGCTAGTTTTCCATGGAACAATTGCTTCTCAGAGAGTAAATAAACTCAACTTGACGCAGAAATACAGAAATATATACATCATCTCACACCAGTTACTAAGGTAATGCAAACATATACGGGAGTTACTGTTCAAACAGAATATTAATCTGTGGTAATAATAAACATGCCTGCTCTAGCGCCTGAAGCAATTTCTGCATTAAGCTGTAGCTGGATAAGGGCAAAAAGATAATACATCTTTATGATATGTCTGGTTGTTCAACTTTATTGTTTGTACTGAGCCAACACTGATGTTTTCTTATTTTCATGTACAAGGCAGCAGTACCAAAAGGGAAAAACAATCAGGAAGATCAAATCTGTAAGTAGATACAGTATTAGTTGAAGTAAAATAATATATAGCCACAGGGTTTGATTTCAGAAGCATATATTACAACACATGAAAGTTTTTCCATTTTTCTAATGTATTATAAAACTCAAGTAGAGTATTTAGATACAGACAGTCCCAATTTGTCCATAGCTTACTCCATTCAAAAGCAAAACTCCAGTTTTATCATAACCTTCCATACAAATTAATCTTTTGAACCTTGCTTTTGATTTCACCGTTATTAGGAGGGCAGTGCAAAATTAAAGTTCTTGCCTCTTCATAAAAGGGTCTGGATTTAAATGTAAGTATCTTCTGAAGTTTAAATGTGATTGTTTAGGGTTTTTTTTTTCAAGTTTCAGCAGTAGTGTGTCAATGGCAATTGGAAACATAGCTCATTAAAACTGGGCATATAATCCTTTAAATGTAACCCAGAATGTTTCTAGCTTTACCATTACACCTTCAGTTACCTTTGTTTTTACTATTAGTTATAATTACTGAAAAACACCACACTACAATCATGAATTGGTTCTTAATATTCTCAGAAGAAAAAAACACAGAAGATGTATGTGCTGTTAAGAGTGCAGTATAAGTCTTCTAACTTCCAGGAAATAAACAGCTTAGACACAGCCCTGAAGTACGCCCTCACTTCATCACTCCCAGTTATGTCAAGGGGACTTTTTGGGTAGTGTGACTAGAATCTGGCCCACTCTCTAGTGACTACAGGGCTTTTTTCCTTTTTTCTAGAGCATTTTTCTCATGAATATGATTCTTTTATCATTTTGAGATTCAACTCAATTTGCAATTAATTCAGCTGGAATTATTTAATTGACCGAAATGGATACAGGCATTCTATAAAAGCTTTCCTGCCTTGAACTCCCATTTGATTAGTATGTAATTCTGCTCTCTCTTGCATTTTAATTCAGATGCTCTCCTAAACCACAGTCACACCTACATCTCTGACAATACCTCTGCCAAGGCTGTGAGGAAAATCTTGGCTCCCCCGTTGTCAGTGATTCCACAATATTTCTTTCTATTTTTTTATTTTTGTGGTCTAGATGTTCCAGTTCTCTCCATAAGGATTTGTGATTTAATTAATTTTACTACCTTTATCTGGGATCTCTTTGCCCCGCTGCAGCAATACTCCACTCATGAAACTTAAATATTGAAAATATTCGCTGCCAACCCATTTGTTATTCTTGAAAGATTTCCAGGACAGTTCTATTACTACTACATCTTCCTGCAAAACATGAACTTCTTAGACTGTATCTTTTGCTTTGCCTATTAACCCAAATAATTGGATTTATTGGAAGAAACTGCAAGTGAAAAACATGATAACGATTTTGCCTCTATCACCCCTTTAAAGTTTGACTATTTTGTCTATTTTATAACTGAATATGGAAATGCAAAAGGAAATACTGGAGATGGAGAAAGGGTTGTCGTACGGACTGTTCTTTACCTGTAATGTGTAAACTTTGAATAACCTATGGCATTTTACAACCTTTTACGTTGTATAATCTTGCGATTGTGATTCAGTGGTTTCAGTGTAAAAATAATTTGAGACGATTCAAAGCTTGTGCATGTAACAAGATGGGGACGAAACTCCTATACTGCACATTTCATCAATAATTTCCCTAAAACATAATTGGTTCATTGTCACTTAATTAAATTGCATCTTCTTACACAGTGCAGAGCATGAGAATCAGTGTTCTCAGAATAGGTCTATGCTATATACAAGCCAGCAGAAAAGAAAAATGTTGTCTAGTGACATAAGTTAAATAATTAGCAGGCCAGATTTGGAAAACGGCTTTTCTGGATCCTATACATGTAGGAATTGTTGCCTATAACAAAAGATTCTGCAGCATGGTAAATTCAAGACTAAAGTGCTGATGTTAGCTCTGTAATTCAAATAATAGTTTTAATGTCAGAATCCATATACTTATTCAGCCTAGCTTTAGTACTTTTATCTTTCTAGCAGATACCTCTGAAAAGACATTTTTTCTTTTTGACTCCCATCCCTTTTTCTTCCATTATCTTTGGCTGTATCAATAACAGGGAAGGTAATAAGCCTGATACCTTATTAACCTTCTAACTTTTCTTTCCCTTGATGTGTGTAGGGATGCAGAAAACTGTCAAAACCTGCAAATACTTAGAAAACTTCATGTGAATTGCTGCAAATACTGAAAGCATATTTAGGAACTATGGTAGGAAGAAGGAAAAGTATCAGTAGTGATCAAGTGTCAGCCTGTCATTAAATGTGCTAAAATTTAAAGATTTTAGTAAACTAAAAGGCCCACTCATTCAAACAAATAAAGTACGTAATTCCACAGAAACAAGAATATAATGTATAACAAAAAGGAGTTAACTTTCAGTTTTATGTGAAAGTGTAATTTATAACCCTGAAATAAGAGAGATACTGTTAAAGGGTTGATTTCTGGTTAGACTGCCAGATCAGCAGGGTATTCTGTCAGCTGAAAGCTGTTGGCTCACACTGTAAAGGATGCATATTCCCTTGTATTTTTTCTTAGTATACATGCGATAGATAAGGTCAGCGTGTGCAAGTGTTCCTCTTGTAAAAAATCCTAATGCAGGTGTCTTGGTCCAAATATTACAGTAATTTTAACATCAGTGAATCCTATTGAGTGCTGCATAGAAAATGTGTTTTTAGTTCACTGTCAATCTGTTCTTTGTCAGTGTCTTAATTAGAATGCTTACTTTGATCACACTAAACCACACACAGTTGTGAATAATGGTTCAAAGGACTAACACACAATACAACACTACATTGTTGTGTATTTCAATAAAAAAGGAATGGCTTTAGGTTTTTTACAGGATGTCACTATTTTATTATAATCAATACAATCATGGTACATTAAAGATAAATTATGTATTGGTAACTACCCAGAGAAAAAAGGACTGCTTGCTACATGTAATTCTATGCCTTTGCTAGATTTTCTTTCTGGTTTGTTTGTTTTTAACAGAAAGATGGTCCCTTTATTTAACAATAACAATGGAATAGGTATTTTTCTGTTCCCAGGACAGACCAAATTCTGGTTTATTTTCATAATGGGAATACAGGCATTTCCTTGCTTCTAAACAAACACACTCTAGAAATCTGAGGATGGAGGTACTTAAACTGTGGCTTCCCTTCTTTGTCTAACCCTGTGTCATTATCCCTCACAAAATTTATTGCTTCACTGTTGACAATATAAAGTGGCTTTAAATTTCAGATAGAAAGTTACACAAATAGTAAACTCTCTTCCTACATTTAATGTTTTTGCTGTCCTCCATTACATTTCGCATGTTTGCATACATCTGAAAGAGTAAGGCATGATAGTTAAGATTTATTTTGGAATTCATGATAATACAGAAGGTTATAAAAAATTAATCTGCGTGGAGATGAATGAGCGGTGTTTTGTCAGAGTTGTTCCCCTGGAAATTCTCTGGCCGGTTAAAAGTTGGTATAGGGATGCTTTAGAGAAAATGCCCCCCTCCTTTTATGCTTTTTGTTACCTGACAGTATCCTGTGGCTTGCGGAGTTCCAAGGCTACCATGAGGCAAAGCTGTGCTTTGCATGCAAGAAAAAACATGAAAAGGTTTGTCTGTGCTCCTGCCACATCTCTCACTGCCTCCTTTTAGTATTCAGCTACAGTAAAAGCAAAAGAAGCAGCAAGCCAGACCTAAGCTCCTTGAAGGAGTCTAGTTTGGCTTTATTAGCGGCAAGTAAGGAAGCATAATATCAGCATGCCCACCTGAGATGTGTGCAGGTGTACACGGGGATGTACAAGCACACAAAAGTACACGGGTACAGATACATATATAAACATATACGCACAAGTTACAAGGGCTGTCTGAGGAAAGCCTATTACAAAAAGACCAATTTGGTATTGTGCAGCAGCAGATGGGAGGGAAGGAATCTCAGTTTCCTTCTCCTAGAATCTCAGCTTACCTTTGCTGTGCTAATTGCCCTTTTACATTAACACATGAAAAGTCTTTTTCAGAAGTTGCAGCCACAGAGTGGCACTGATTGTGCTCAGGACCCAAAAGACTCATCTTAATTTGGGGGATCTTCATGTATGATATTCTGCACTGATTTTTTCTGGCAGTCTGGTTGGGAAGCATCTTACTTCTGAACCAAGAATTGGAGCAGAAGAAACATTTGAATACTTACCACTTAACCCAGAAAGCTAACCTTCTAATGTCAGTGCCGCTTTCCTTTTGGCCATGTTAACTATAAGACAGAACAGTGTTGTGACATACAGAATTACAGAATCATAGATTAGTTTAGGCTTGAATGGCCTTTGAAGGTCACCTAATCTAATCACCGAATGGGTCCTTTTTCCTCACTCATGAAACCAAGGCAAAATACTAATGACTATATCACTATGTATAAATATTTCCTGAAGCTTTTCCTGTTAACATTTCTGGATAAAAGTCCATTTCCTTGTAGGAACACATCTAAATATGGGAAATACTGCAGTAGGCCAGCTGTAACCCGAAAAAGTCCCTCTGAACCCCCCCCCCCAAATACATATTTCTCTGTTGGCTTGGCTCACAGAACAACTAACTTGACAATAATCCTGAAATTAACAATTTAAAGATTCTTTTATTCTTGCATTACAGCGTAACTTTTTCCATACATAGCTTCTCTGAACAGTTGTTTAGGCACCTCAGCAGAAACTTTGCTATTCTCTGGTGCAAGATCTTGTAGCTGCATTACCCATTGACTTCAACGGGATTTATGGACGCTCAGAAGCTCTGGGCATCAGGCAGTTCGTTTTCGCCTATCTGCGTATTTAAGCACCTGACTTTAGGAATCCATATTCAGCAATACGGATATGGGTATGTTCCTGTGCTGGGCTGGGTTTGTTTTTCCCCTTTGTACAAATCAGCAACTGAAGTGCTCGATGGGTTAAAAAGAATGAGACCCCGTGCGCTTCGAGTGGGGCAGGGCGCTCAGGAGCCGCACACCTGTACGCAGACACCCGCAGCCCTGCGCACGCTCCCACTACCTGAGGCGTTAAAAACCCAAACCCGACCACCCAAACCCGCAGCGGGCGTTCCGGGGAGCCCCACCCTCGCTCGTCTCCCGTTCCCCGCTGCCGTAACTTCGAGGAGCGGCGCTGAGCCTCTGCCGCAGCTGAGCCACCTGCGCTCAGGGTCCAGCCGCGGATGGAGCCGAGGAGCGCTGCCAAACGGCGGCGACGCCGGGGCCCTTCCCGAGCGGAGCGCACCGGCCGGGCTGGGTTTTCGCTTCTTCCCTTCCCTTGCCTTGTCGACTAACCCCCTCTAGCGCTGAGCCGGCCGCATCTGACCTGCGGGCTGCCGGTAGCGCCGAGGCGAAGGGCGCTTCTCCTCGCCCGCCTCACGCCCGCCCCATACTCACCTCCGGAGGGCGGCTGAGGAGGGGCCGCCGCCCTAACGGCTCTCCCGCCCCTCCCTCCATCCCGTTTCCCTCCCCGCTCGCACCGGGCCGCCCTTTGGCTGG
>JAOEHX010039239.1:19996-39231 GCA_025448015.1 Bolborhynchus lineola | reverse complement strand
GGAAAGGAAGTTATTTTTTCTCTTCGTCACACAGACTTAGAGAAAGTGCTTTGCTTTCTGACTTACAATTTGTGACATGGTAAGGTTAATACTTAGGTGCTGGTAGAGGGAGTTTGCTCTTTACACTGGTTGTTTCCAAATAAAAACGAAAAGACAAATGCCAGCATTTCTGGCCCTGAAATTTCGTGGGTAGACCTTGAATCAGTACAATAACAGAACTCTGAGATCTTTGTAAGTTGTAGCCTACCTTTCTGAACCCTCTTTTTCCTTAAGGGACTAGGAAACAGATTAGGTTGACAAGTATCTCTATAGAGAGCTTATGACAGTACCAAAATCTTACCACTGGCATACCCATTACAGCCTTTGACTTAAGACCAACACAACATACATTTTGGTTGTCTTTGTGAATTGTTCTAGGATTGTTTCAGGAAATCATAAAATTTTCAGACGATGGAAAGGTAGATTCATGTTTAGTGGTAGCATGTAAAGGTTTCCTTGGACTGACTGAAGCCACATGAATGAGAAAAGAGCACTTTGATTAATGACTTTTAAACAGTTGTTGCTTAGTGTAGTATATTAGAAACATGGATTTTGTACATGACAGTATAGTGATCAGCAAGGCACCTGCATAGCTCTAAAATATACTTGACAGTGCAATCACATGGCATGACCTCATGCAACTTTAACTTTTGATGCCTGTGTATTAGTAATGGTGTAACATTGTCAAGGACTTGTTCTGGCAGTACAGCATACCCAGTTAGCCTCAGTTAGCCTTCAGTTAACTGACATCTGTCCTACTGTGATTGTATTTCTTTGAATACATGAACAAAAGAGTGTAAATCTGTGTCTGATACATCATGCGTTGCAAGCACATCTTTAGATTTCAGTTTTATGCAACAAATATTGATTAAAATCTGTATGAGTTCATGTGTGGATACAATCTTACCCTGTCATCTTAATAATAAAATTGTTCTGAGAGCAGCTGAAATACAAAACCTCACTGCACCATGTTTTATCATCATTGTAAAGCAGCGTGCTGCTTGTATGCTACTTCACACTATAATGCCGTATGAGATATTTCTGTTATTATAATAGGGAATATAATAAACAGCCAAAATCAATTAAGGGAGGGGAAGTTGGCTGCTGTTCTCAGGAGGAAACATGCTTTAAAATCAGAAAATTGCAGCCATGTAGAGAGCAAGATGTTGGAACTATAAAGTGCTGAATCACAGGCTTATGTTTGCTTTTCACGGGACACTTAGCACAACTCCAGTAATACACCACCCAAGAGGTAACTAAAGAGTCTTCTCACAAACTGTTCTATCAAAAACTAATTGTCTGACTGTATGCTAGGAAAATAAAATGAACCTGAGTGTTGGAGTACTGGTACTGCTTCTAGTAGCTTTGTTAGGAAGACCCTAGGGAATTCATCTTTTTGTTTAGCATGTGTATAATCCTAGTCTGAACAGTTTTGCCTTGGCCTCTGCTTCTGTAATTTATTATTGAGGTCTTCCGAAGGACAACTGGGTCAGGACTTCTGGTAAATTAATGTTCCCTGTGGGACCTTTAATGAAGAGACTTAACAAATTATCAGTCTGTTTGGAAGGCATTCATTTTTTAATTGACCTCAGAGCACTCAAAGAACAAAAGGAATCTGGGCAAAGATGATTTGGGTGCAAAGCAAACAAATGAGTCATTTTCTTTTATGGGGTAGTTGCACGGGTTTTTTCAAGTCTACTGGACATACAAGTTTTTAGAGTTCAGTAATTCATTGCATAAAATTAGGAGCATTGTGTCTGATGGCATGATCTGTATGATACAGATACCTTGCCATTCCTTCCTTCAGCTGACATTTTCTGTGCAAATACTGCTCTTGTCACCACTTATTAGGCCAATATTACAATGGAATTGATTTAAAACATAATCTGTTGCCTTTCAGTTTGAGTAGGAAAGATCAATTCTGCAACTTGAATGTCAGGTGCAGTTTTACAGAGGATGCTTGCAGGGCTGTTGTACTCCACAGAGAAGATAATTGCAAAGTCAGAAGGAACCTTGGGACTTTTTTGTTAGGGAGCAGGTTTTGTACAACAAAATGATATTTTAATTTTCACTATTTGAATATTGGCTGAAATGATGTACCTCTTATTTCCAATTTAGTTCTAACTGCTAAATAAGTTAATGCAGAAAACATGATACTGCTTAAAGATGATTGTGAGTCAAATTTTTCTACAGCACTGTTTTCTGTTTACATATATGAGTGACAGAATGGTATAAGTGTATTGGAGGAGAATAGCTTTTGATAATAGAAAATTGATAATGTCATCATGAATACTTCTGCACTCCTCATTTCACCAGTAGAGCACTTCAAGTGAAAACTTCAAAAAGCAAGTATTCAGAAACATCACTGCCAGTACAGAAGATCCGAAACAGTTGGCAAAGGTTAAAGCTGAATCAGTTTTTTGTTTTAGCTTTCTTCATCATATTTTAAAAATAATTTAAAATAATAAAAATTAATGCAGAAAATGATGTGGGAAATCACAACAAAACTCTATCTGTTCCAGTCCTTTATAATTTTGAAGGGTAGGAAGCTCTGAAGTGTGTGATTGCAGAACCATAGAACAGCCCAGGTTAGAAGGCATCCTGACAGATCATCTGGTCCAAAACATTGTGGGAAGAGGAGCCTAGATGAGATTGTCTAGCACCCTATCCTGTCATATCTTGAAAATCTCCACCAGTGGGGACTCCACCACATCCCAGAGGAGGTTGTTCCAGTGATTGGTAGATCTCACTATAAAAAAATTCTTTCTTATGTCAAGATGAAACCTCTCCTGGTGCAATTTGTACCTGTTGCCCCTTGTCTTCTCCATGTTACTCCTTGCGAAGTGAGAACCACCATCTTCTTTATAGCTGCCCTTTAAGTGTTGAAAGACTGTGATGAGTTCCCCCCCAAACTTTCTTCAGGCAGAAAGGACCAAAGTCCTTCAGTCTGTCCTCAAAGGACAGGTTCTCCAGCCTATTGATCATCTTCATGCCCCCTCCTTTGGATCTTCTCCAGTCTGTCTTCATCTGCCTTAAAACTGTGAAGACTAGAACAGGACACAGTGCTCTAGGTGCAGCCTGATAAGCACTGAATAAAATTGGATGGTCATGTCTCTGTTGCTTCTTGTAATGTGGATCAAATCAGTATCTGATCTGCCTCTTTTGCTGCCATGGGCCACTGCTCCTGTTCAATTTGTTATTCACCAGGAGACCAGATCCTTTTTAGCAGGGCTGCTCCCCAGCTGCACAGACGTAGCCTGTACTGGGCAATTTGGTTATTCTGTCCCAGGTGCTAGATGTTGTTAAACTTCATACTTAATAAACTTCATATTTAATAAATTACACTGCCTTCTCCGCAAATGGTTGAATATGAGCAGGTCTGAAGCAGGCATTTCTAATTTTAAAGAGCATTGTTAATGACAATGCTAATCACATTATTCTAATCTGCAAGATGAAGGATACAGAACTATCTATCTTCTCTTACGCTCTGCATAAGGGGTAACCAGGTTTGAAAGCACACCTTGAATTTTCCCCCTTTAATTTATTAACATTTATTTATTGCTGGATTTATGAAGCAGTGTTGATAACTATGTTTCTTTCCTCACCAGTCATACAGTTAGTCCTACCGTTCTGTCAACAGAACAATACAAGGGTTTTTAGTTCATGGTTCGGACAGAAACTATAATATATTGACTGCCTCAGAAAGAATTGTTTTGGAAATCATTAAACTTGCAACTTGACCCCTAAAAAATTCTGGCTGATGCAAAATATTTTATGTGACCATACTTCCAGTTCTAATAATGTAACCAATGCTTATATGAATGTTCAGGAAATCTGGCAGTGAAATTGTCAAGGGTAATGTTATATTCCATAGGGTTTACTACAGCTTCAGATTGTATCTTCTGCAAGTAGTTACCACGCTCAGATCAGTTCTGACATTTTGATACACAGTAGAAGCATTTATTCAGCTTGAGAGTTGTAAGTTGCAATTTCTTAAAGACTCTTATGAGATTTGTAACATGTTATGGGGACACTGAACTGAAATATATCTGAATATAAAACAAGTGCTTTATAAATTGTTTTATCACACTTCAAAGTGACATGCTAACAGGATTGCCAAATTCAACTGCAAAACTTGCCAGTTTGGATCATGTGAAGGCAGGTGTGAGATTACAGCTGTAATAAAACTGAAATTGGATACTGGTAGCTGAATTTGTAGTAGGCAATTGGTGTGATTTATATAACATGAGCCACATGAGGAGGGATATGTAGGTCAGCATCTTCAGCTGGAAAGGGTGGTTAGAAGAGTTGTGGTAGGTAGCTGGGAACTGCTGAGTTAATACTTGTTTAGTCTGGCAAAACGCCGGTGCAGCATAACTGCGTTCTATCAAATTTATCTGTGGGAGACAACATTTCCAACAAGGAAAAACTAGTCAGTTATATCCAATCCCACTTGTGCCATAAAAATCTTCCCTAAAATTAGCATAAGAGCATAGACCATATGGAGTTTCCCAGAGTAGGAATTGGTACATTAGTTGTGAGCACATTTTCAGTTTGCAAAATACTTAAGGTATATAAATACACAAATCAGTATTAAACTCCTTTTAGAGTAATAGAACAATATATTACAAAATGCAAATGGCAAATGATCCTGTTCAGGGAAATAGAGGAAGCACAATCAAATATAGCCTTCAGAATTATTTCTAATCCAAGCAGTCTGTTATATCACAGATTTGCAGAAAAGAAGCAAAAAAAAAAAAAAAAAACCCACAAAACCATAAAGATTAAACATTCAGAAATTACTATTTGTCTGAGAATTTCCATCCACTGTTCCCAGGCAAGGGTCTAAGTTTTTTGTCCAAGTTGTGAATGTTTGGATACTGCGGCCAGTCATGGGCAGTACAAACATGCAAGGGCTTATGAGCCACAATTTCTAAAGAGTTCAACTGCAAAATGTCTTTGAACCTCGTAAGCCTACAAACACTCCACTGACATGGAGCAGTGGAAAATGCTTTTGCTTTATCTATAATCTGACTTGCGCAATAAAGAGTAGGAGGAAAAGAATCTTAAAGCATATTTACATTATTAGTTCTTGCTAACAAAATTTAGGGACTATATGGCAGGGAAGGATAAGAAAACTAGAAATGTTGTTTTTAAAAAAAGTTGATTATAGCTTAGCAAAGTTTTTTAAATGAATAGGGGTGGTTAGTATAGATGATTTAGGAAGATACATTGTTAGGAAATGAAAGCAATGAGGTAGTGTAGGAGGTGTGAGCATTTCTGATAAATGTGAGGTTCATGCGTCATCAGTCTAGAGCCTCCAGAATAAATCAATGAAGATTCCAGTGAATTAAAAAGAAAAAAAAAATAATGGAAATACACGTATAAGAAATAAGTACAGTCGGAATCTGAATGAGTTTGTAGCAGCCAAGGTGGGAAGTTGATTTTGTAGCAAAGAGGAAGTAAGACTGCAGATAAATAAGCAAGAATAAATAAAATAAATAATTCTACAGAAATGACTGCAATACTGGTTCAATATGCTTCAATTTTTTATAGATCTCAGCATAACATAATATCTTAATAATCTAGGCCCATGGCTATTACTAAGCACAGTGCCTTAATTATTAGCATCATTACAGTTGATAGTTTGGCCATTATGAAAAACACAGAGCCAGACAGAAGAGAAAAAAAAAAATATATATAAATTAACAGGAAACTGCATTTTATAAAAATTCTTGACTTCAGCAGCACTACAGGACATTATCATTACAGAAAACTACCACCAGGGCTGGAACTGGGAGAGGAGGTCTACTCAGTGCTTTCCCAGTGAGGAAAACCCCCGGGTTTATTGAGGGAGGGGTTACAGATGTTATGCATGGTTTTTTGTTTGTTTGTTTGTTTTAACCAAGCACATGGCAGTGCTTCTAATGACATAGTTTTTCATCTTTCCTTGTCTTTCTGACAGCTAATAAAAACTCAGAGCACTGCTGTTACTAAAAGAATTCATACTGTGTCTTATTATGATACCTCCACAGCCACATGTTACCTGTTGAATAGTTTCAGTTTACTGTGAAAGCAACGTAGAGAGTAAGGCAACCGTTTTTTTGCCAATGTCATTTATGTTTGAAGGCAGCTGGCTCACCAGTCCCTGGATGTGTTGTTTATGGCTTAGATGTATGATTTTAAGGAAGTAATTTACCGTGTTGAAGGATGTAGTAGACATGGGAAACAATCCATACAATATTCTGATGGTCATCCCTTTTGATGTTTATACAGTGTTTTATATCATGGTGCTTTTGGATATGATGAGGACATGTATGCAGGTAGTACTGTTGAACAGTAACTGATAATAAGGAAATGGGCTTTCCTGAAGATATGTAGCTGTGAGCTTTTAAAAAAGCCTTGAAACTGCTAAAAGAAATCTCATGGCACTATAGTTAATCTATTATGAACTCTTGCAGAAAAAATAGATTAAGATGGGGTGATGGGTCAGGGTTGAGGAATGACTAAATTTCAAATTAAAAGACTTCAGAATTGAAATTGAAATTGGAATAAGGTGAGGACAAACTCAGTATAATATTTATTCTAAGCATATGGAAACCTCTTTTTGATGTTGTCTTCAAAATGATGCAGCAGCTAAACATATTATACTTCTGGGAAGCATTAATCTTAGGGCCTGATTCTTCTCACTACATATTAAGAATGGTGAAAAGTAGCCTTTAAAGTAGGTGTAAATTGCATTTAAATCTTCTTTATGCCTCAGCAGTGATAGAGTCTCAATATAAATGAGAATCAGGTCCCTGGTATTTATTTAACCCTTAGGCTTTGTATATCATTTTAACCTTTAAGAGATTTGCAAAGGGATTTTTAATCGGGATTTTTAATCAGTATTTGGTGTACAGTAAGCTAAATGTTTCCATTGCCTTACAAGTAACTTTAATCATAGAGGCAGATCATTCTTTTTATTTCTCAAGAGGAATGGTAGAATTTTCTGCCTTTGTAGAAACTGAGCTAAATGCTTCTGTCACCCATAGTACAGTGTCAATTGGAAATTCACATTTCATGTAATAACAGACAATTTTAATTTCATGAGCTAAAGGATTGGTTTCCACTTGCAGATTGTACCAAAGAAAGCAGTATTGTCAGAAGAACTGGCACAGTGCTTCCAGAGATAAATCTGTTGAATTAAGTAAGAGGCTTTCATTACCTTTTACATTGCATTTCCGTATAACATAAGCATTAATTAAACTCTTCATTGCTTTCTCCTATTCAGTGAAGCACTTGCTCTGTCTGACAAGAAATGATGCCTAAGAAAACATGTGGCATCCAAACAGAGCCATCAAAATACACTTACTCAAGCAGAAAGGAAGGAAGGGTAGAAGGGGAGAATGCTCAGGTACATTTGGGCAAGTGGGACCTATCTTTTTCAGCTTTTGACATCGAGACAGCTTTCGTGACTTGTCACAGGTCATCTCACTAGGTATTTGTCCAGGCATTTCAAATACAAACAAAAATGAAGCTTTTTTTTTTTTTTTAAATTTTTAGGTATATGTCTGTTTATGAGGAAGGCTTCTTCAGTGTGAGGAATCACTTTTGGTGTGAGACAGTTTTACCTTCTGAACTATCACAATGAGTCTCCAAAGTGTGTCTTCTCTCCTGTGTATGGAATGCCCAACTATAGCAAAGTTGTAGATAGAGACTCAGTGTTTTCCCAGTCAAGTGGTCAAGCCTCTTTGGGTACCCCACCTCCCTTAACTGAAGAGACTTCATGTATATTTGGTACCAACACACTTCTATCTGTATTCAGATATTTTTAACTTTTTTTTTCTTGTCATTCCAGGGGAACATTTGAGAATCTGCCCTCAGGAATATACATGTTGCACCTCAGAAATGGAAGACAAGTTAAGCCAACAGAGCAAACTGGAGTTTGAAAACTTAGTGGATGAGACAAGTCACTTTGTACGCACCACTTTTGTATCCCGGCACAAGAAGTTTGATGGTAGGCTGGATGTAATTTACTTATTTTCAAGGTTATGTGACTTAAAAGTCAGTATCCATAATAAATTCCAGTGTTCTTTTCTTTACAATTAGATATCACATTTGCAGTTGTCAGTTTGGCTAAGATAAGGGTTAACTTACAGCTGGTCTGCTTATCAGCTGTGTGTGTATTGCCTTTAATTACAATGACATCAGGAATGAGGCTGTTAAGCGCTTGCAGGCTTGGCTAATGTTGAAAAAAAGGGATTAGATATGCACAGAGGGGTTTATAATTTTTGTCTCCTAGTTTCAAATGCAAAATATAGGATTGCAATTATGTTCACTGTTGCAAGATGAACTATGATCTCCCATGATTTTTGTAATTGCAGAGCAGGTTTTTTTGTAGTCTGCCTTTTTGTAGTCTTGAGGCGATAGTTTATTCCTGCATGATTTTCTTGTGGTGTAGAGAGTCTCTTAGAGGGCTTCTGTCTTCCATACACTAAGGCCTCAGTTGAATCTGAGAGGGATTGTCATGCAAACCACTTAAGCAATATGGAACACATCTTTTATACCTAAAAAGAACTGACAAGGACAGTTGGAGGTTTTTATTTGTTTCTGATCAGTACTCCAATCTCTTCTGGTCCTCGTCCTTTGTAAGATCTCTGTGACATAAAGGTTTCAGTGTCTCAATTTACTAAATGCTTATCTTTAATAATGAACACTAAGCAGCTTTTATGGTTGTGTCTGTATTTACAAGTCATGCTCTACTGAGCTTTTCTCATAAACTGCAGATTAGAAAAGAGTAAAAGAGCTTCAGAGTACTTTGTCATGGTTTTATCTAAATATGAAATCTGTGTTTGCGTAGAAAGTGCCCTCTGAGCATTTCTGCATATGCGTAAGCTCAAAAGGGTCTGGCACTAAGAGGTGTAAATCAATATTGCAAAGAGCTTTACATGCAGGTAGAAAGTCTGCAAACAGGTATGGTAAAGATGGCTAACCCCAGGTAATGAGGCATATGCACACATGTAGGAGAATGGAGGAAAAGTTGTCCCGGAAGTTGGAGGATTACTTTGGAACTCTGAGGTTGCCTTCAGAAAAAAGTGAAGATGTCTTTAACTCCTTAGGGTAATTCTGTATCATTCTCTCTATCCGATTTAAGACTTCTTTTTACTAATGTCTCAACATGGCACAGAAGGGAACATTAATTGTTAAACGAGTGAAAGGAAAATAAGGATGAGCTGGATAAAAGTTCCCAGCAGCAGCTCAAACGATAATATAATACAGAAAGTGTCCTAAGTGTCCTGAGTCCTTGGGAGGACTGTGATGTAGATGACTGCAGTGTGGATGACTGCTGTTCTCTGCATTGTGATGGCCTCTCTTTTTGATGTGAAATTGAAGCATTTTATGTAGTGCATTTTCAAAATTTTACTTGCCTTTGAAGGGCGTAAAAAAAGAACCCAAAGGTTGTGTTCAGTATTACAAGATGAGTATGCACAGAGAGTGGACATTTCAAAGCATTTGTAGCGCATAGAGGTCTTTCCTCTGTTTGCAGAAGAAAATCAAGAACAGCAGTGTAGTTTGCTGCGAACACTGGAGTCATTGATCACAGAGCTCATATGGCACCTCACTAATTCTTTGGCAACTTGAGGCCTTTTTATATTGAAATGAACTTAAGCACATTATGGCTTTTTTAGTAACCTGAAATTCTATGTCTTAATACTGATAAGAAGGTACATACCTGAAAGTTACTGACCTGTTGTACTGTGTTCCGGGATTCTTAGGGTTCTGTTCTGCAGGAAGTTGGATTAAAAGGCATAGTGATTTGTCCTAGTTTATCATTGATGTTTTAAAGGTAATTTGCAACTTCATGTCTTATCAAAGGGCTCTTGAACTTTGTTTATACTGTCACTATTTTGTTGCTATTCTAAAAATACTCTGTTGTTCACTTCTATGGAAAAACTGTTTAGTTTTTCTAGAAGACAAGTACATTAATGGAAGAACATATTCTCCTAACAGGCTGACTTTTAGTAAAAAAAAAAATCTAGATTTTTTGTAGTTTAAAATAGGGTGACAATTTCTGGTATAAAGCAGATATTGAATTGTTAGATAATGTGAGTGTTTCAACTCTTCAAGAATTGTCTCTTTCTTGTTTTAATTGGTACTTTGATTGCACAAGGGAGTCCTGATAGATGATTCTGCCATTTGATGCTACTATACCACAAATAAGAAAACAAATACAGCCAATTGTGATGATTTTGTGGAAGATTTTTTGTGTACAGGACCTGTGTTTATCAAGAACAGTATTACCTAAGTATTGGCTCCTGTGAGGAATTAATTTAACCTAGTGGTGCTGCCAACCTTTTTGTTCTTGCAGACATTTGTATCATTTTTTTTCTGCTGTACCAGACATGTCTTAGGGTGATGCTTTATAAGACTTTCTGGGGCTATGTAAACTCTTTGTTTAATTATGATCTGACCATTATATGTCTCACCTTTTTTATTTGCTTTCTGCCCCAAAACCATTCACTTAAGCATCGATGGAATAATTTTATGATTTCCATTTTAGAGGTAATTTGAGGTCTGTTTTCCTTTGCAGGATTTTATCCCAGATTCCTATTCATCATCAAGGAAACTCAATCTGCTGTAACTTAAACATTGTCTCTTTAGCGTCTCTATTTAACATACACATTCTTAAACAGAATCACAGGATCACAGCATGGCCTAGATGCCAATGGAGATGGCCTAGTCACCCTCCACTCTAAAGCAAGGTCAGCTACGGCATGTTTTGCAGGAGTGTGTTCAGCCTCAAACCTCATTTTGCGTATCTCCATGAATGGAAACTTCACAGCCTCTTGAGGCAACTTGTGCCTGTTCTCACAGACCATTCTCACAGTAAAAAAGTGATTTCTTTCTGTGTTTAGATGGAATTTTACTTTTTGGCTTGTTTTGCGTTTTTTTTTTTGGGGGGGGGGTTGGACGACAGGGTATTTGTTTTGGTTTTTTGCTTGGTTTCTTTTTGTTGTTGTTTTGTTGGTTTTGTTCTTAATTTGTGCTTGTTGCTTCTTGTCCTGCCACTGGCCTCTATAATGAACATCCTGGCTCCATCTTCTTTAGTGTCCCTCCACCTGACATATATACACATTGATGACTTCCTCCCCTTGAGCATTCTCTTCTCCAGACTGAACAGTACCAGCCCTCTCAGCCTCTGCTGGTATGAGAGATAGTTCAGTTCTTGCCTCATCTTTCCGCCCTTTGCTGGACTTGTAATGGTATGTGCATATCTCTCTTGTACGTGGAAGTGCAGACCTGGACCCACCACTCCAAATGTAGCCTTAATAGTGCTGAGCTGAGAGGAACGCTCATCTCCCTCAGCTTGCTGACAGTGTTTCTACATAATTTCTGTGTAAGATTTATATTTAATTTTATGCGAAGTGCAGTACTTTCCAAATATCTACAAGGATTAATTTCTGTAATAATAGGAGAAGCTAAATACTAAATTCATAACAGAGATTTGGAAATTATTAGGCATTTTGGAACCAACTATGATCAGAAGAAATGATGCCTTTCTTTTAACTGGCAATCAGTCCTTGCATCCTAAACCTTATACAATCTTACTCATTTCTTACATATATGTCCTCCATATTTCTAAGGGGCTGTAATTGTCTTGACACTTTTAACTGCTCCATTCTTCTAGGTTCATTTTTTCTGAAGTGTTTTATTCCTCAGAGTATGTTACACTCACAGGTTCCTCAGGACAAAAGGTCTGACAATAGTATTTTTCCTTCCATTTCCATATTCTAAGTAATCAGCGTAAATTAGCACGAGTCACTACATAACACAATACCAGCTGCCAGTTGTTTCTTGGACAAGCCTTTTGTGATGTTTATAGCTGTATTTCTTACACCTGTGTATTTGCCATTGCACTGCCATACTGGATGGTCATTTCAGAAAATATCAGTATCTGGAATTTCACGAATGGGTGAATGAGGATCCAGAAAATCTCCTGGGAATCTTGCCTAAGAAAGCAAGCCTTGAAATGAAAAAATTCCCTTGAAACAGTAGGTCCTCAATGTTCTTAGCAAAGAAATACTTGATTCAGCAATAGGACTCACAAACCCTTCCAAAAACTAGGAAAAGGAACAAAAACCTAGCAGACCAGAAACATACAGCTGAAAAGTTCCATCAGACACAGTTCCTAGCAATAGACAAGCAATCATGCTCCAATTCTTGGACCCCCAGTTCTTGGACCTCCAATTCTTGGACCCCCACTGTATACCTAAAAGCAGTTTAAAATATACTGTACTCCCAGTTTAGCTGTAATAGCATCATGTTCTTCTCACCAGTTCAAGCATAGTGACATTGCTGAGCAGCTGTTTCACAGACTAGACAATTTCTTTTAAGTATTGCTCCATCAGCATCTGAAACCAGTCCTACTAGGAGGTTTTGTCAGGACTGTTAATGAAAAGACAAGTAGCAGTTCAATGGCATTTTTTCACTAATCCTTTGAATAACTGAATAATAGGACAATTATAGCAAATAATTTTAGTTTAAGCTAAATAGATCTGAACCTGATAATGAAGACACTGTCTCCTCATTAAAAAAAGTATGATAATAGGCTTGGTAATGTTGTTAGAAATGAAAGAATCTCTAAGAATAGCTGTCATGAACTTAAATGGATATGGGTAGCCTTCAGCAGAATGTGTGAGGCATGATGCCATTTAAGGAAAATAACCTGAATAGTGTAAGAACCAATCTGCAGCTGCATTGATCTCTCTTACAAGCTCATCATTCCCTATGCTCCTCTTCTTTACAGTCTAGGAGAACAGTGATCCATACCCATTAGTGCTGGTTATATTTCTTCCTGTCATTACCAGCAGTAGCAGTGTAAATTACAGGGCAGGAAAGAAAGTTTCAATGATAATTTCCGAAAACAGTACCTGCAAGAATAGATACTATCCCAGACACATGATGTTCCCTTTTCTATTCTTGCAGAATTTATGACAGAACTTGGGGAAAAATAGTGGATTTGAATCTTTCCTTGATACTGGAACTGACAAATACGTACTTTGTGAAGTTGCTTTCCAACAAAGAGCAAAGTAAAGAAGAAGTTATTTACTGTGAGGGTGTGAGACACTGGCACACTTTGCCCAGAGAATCTGTGGCTGCCCCATCACCGGGAGTGTTCAAGGCCAGGCTGGATGGAGCTTTGAGCAACCTGGTCTAGTGGGAGGTGTCCATGCCCGTGTCCCTGCTGGCATGGGGGGTGGAACTGGATGATTTTAAGGTCCCTTGCAACCCAAACCATTCTATGATTCTATGATTCTATGAACTCTTCAAGGAAGTGAAAACTTGTAGACAGTTATCATTATCTCATTAAACATGGTCAAAAAAAAGAAACAACAACCAAAACAAAATGAAAAAAAAAAAAACCAAAAACAAAACCAACAAACCACTAAAACAAATAAAAACCACAAACTAAACCAAAAGTGTGGAAAGTAAAATAATGGAGATGCTATAAGCTGGAATTCACTGAGATTCAGTTGCATGGTCAATGCAAGTTTTCTGCCCTCTGCTCCCCCTTTGTCCCAGTCTGCCAGCCCAGCCTGAGCCCCAGTGCGTGCCTGGAGCTGCACTGGCCTCCATGGACTTCTGCAGAAGAGGGATAGTGCTGCAGCACAAGAGCCCACTTGCACACCAGTGCTGTCACCTGGTGCTGTCATAGTTGGTGGGTAAAGGATAGACTTTCAGCAGGATGATTTTTTCAAGCTTTGCTTACTTTGAATGTGAAAGGGAGTGGTTTTCACAGGAAGATTTGGGTTGTTTCTTTGGTTTTTGGAAGCAGGGAATCAGAAAGGTCTGCCTTTTCCATAGACCTGTTTAGGAGGCAGGAGGCTTCTAAGGAGTCTGGAAAGCCAAATAGATATAGCATAATCTTATCAACTACTCATTCTAGTGCTGCCATATCTGCAACAGAATATAGGGTACACAATACAAAAGCTGGGACACGAGATATGTTTGGTTTTAGTTCTGGACAAGGTGGTGGGATTCTGTTCTGTTTTCTTTCCTTGTGTTACAAAATTTAGTGTCGCTTTGCAGTGTGTTTCCCATCAAACGCAAAGTCGATTGTAGGACAGGTGGATTTTTTGAAACTCCACAACTGGTCAGCTGTAACAGATCTAGCAGGGCTGCAGTTTCAGTATAGTTCATACTGGTTTAACACACTACATAACTTCTGCACTTGCCCAAATATAGGTCTTGGAGCACTTAGAAGCCTTAAAAAAAGAGAGTTATGCTTGCTGGTGTATGGTATGTAACTGCTTGCAAGCCTTTGCTGGACATCAACTTTGTTGCACAAGTTTCTAAACTTTACAGAGGTTCTTGATAAAAGATCCGTTACCTTACATTTGACAGGAAACAGTAGTTTGAAAATAAAATATTCTACACCTGATCCAAATCCTGTAAGAATTGACAATAGCCTAAGAGGAATCTCTACTGTCTACAAATGACTTTGGGTTATAAGCCTGTAAGATTTGTGCTGAGATTGCTCCAAGTCCTCAGAGTTAATAATAGCCTAAGAGAAGTCTCTATTGCATACAAGTGATTTTAGGGTCTAATCCTTTAAGATTTACCTTGAGATCACTGTTTATCAGTTTTGCATATTATGTCAAAATTTGTGAATTGCATTACATCAAAATAATTTTTTAATTAGCTGTCATGGAGAGGTAGAAAGCGGAGAGTTGGCAAGCCTACAAAACATGGAAAGGATGGACTGGCCCAGCAGTAAGAACACTTTCCAGCCAGGGGTGCAAATTCCTGTAACCTGGTCAAGTCCCCTACTGAAAGGCATCACGACGGGAACTGGTGTCTTCTGCACATTCCCTGCAGCTGTAAATGCCTTTCATGCATTTGGATGGCTTGTTCTCTCTGCTCTTCCGCAGCTCCATTTGCTAAGAGCAGCTGGTCAGTGGGGCATGTAATTTTCTAACCAGCTGCATTTGGTTTATGAAGCTGCAAAGGACAAGCTGCTACTCTGTGCTGGAACAGGCGGACCTGACGCAGTCTCAAATGAATCTCGTTAGACAGCATTTTGTCCAGGTAGAGGTAAATCCAAACAGACTTTGAGAGGGTGGAGATCCAGTGCTTTCCTGTTAAACAGAAAGCAGAATTTGCCTTGCCAAATATTATGTGTCCATGGTGTAGAGTACTTCTGTAGTTGATAGGGAATGATAGGTACAAGTCATGCTGGTGTGAAGTTTATACTTCAGATATAGGTCAGGAAAAAACTTTCCCTTGAGTGCTTATTTCTCCATATTGATTAGAGAGGGCATTTAGTTCAGGCATACATGCCTATACTGTGGACTGACTTACACATTTGTTCAGCTAAATTCCACCCGGAGGAATGGAATAAAGGAGTGAAACATCTGAAACACTTTTGAGGCTCTCTTTGTGCTTTATTTGCCTCTTTTCCAGAAATAATCCTTTTTTCTGTAGTATTTTGTTGGGGAAAAGACATTAAAAATATTGAAGCAAATAAGCTGATTGAAAAAAAAATCTGTCCTCTTAAATTTGAATGACATTTAATCTTTGCTAAAGCTCTGAATAGTATATGTTTTTAATATTTTATGATGGAAATTGTTTTCTGAACTTAGAATCCAAGACTTAAAAATAGTAACTCATAAGTAAAATTACTGATTTACAAATACAAAAGATCCTGAGATTAAAGGTACTTAATATGCCTATGGACAAGAATAGGATTAATAAAGGACTTAGCCTCAAGTCCATAACACTGATGAAAGACATCAGTCTTCTGACAGTCAGCTGTCAGAGGCTCTGTTACCCGTATCTGATACTCACTGTGATGGTAGGTGTTCACTGACACACGGCAAGGACAAAAACATGCTCTAAGAATCAAAAGTAGGGACTGCATATAGAAAACAGGCTACAAAGCAAGGGTATTCATACATAGCATCAGCACCCTGTAAATAGGAACTGTAGCCTTATAATTTCTCATTTGTTACCCTCAACCCTCATTAAATGGAAGAATACTATTTCTTAGATTAATGTTTTGACTGCAATACACAGACTTTGTTGTCTTTTTACTATACTTCTTTTCTTAATTCTTTGGCCTGTGTCCAAACAGCTGGGAAATTAATAGCAAACTTAAAATAATATATCTTGAGAAAGATTCTGGAATATTTGAAAAATCTCTGTATTTGCAGGGACAGAGATTCGCTAAATCTTTAGTGTTTTCTCAGATTCACTAAATCTCTGTAGACAAAGATGTAAAAGACTTTTTTGCAGTTTATTTTAAAGTTTCTTTTTTTTTCCTTTTACCTCTGTTCTGTGGTCTACCAAAAAGTACGGTTATTGCTTTTTTGTGAGGAATGTTACAGGAATGTCACTTTTAACAGTAAGATAAATTATTTAGGGAGAGAAGGGAACTATATACCTATGTGCCTTAAGAATACTTTTAGAACTAAAACCAGGCATATTAAGGTCCACTTGTGCTATACTTAATGGTAACTGTGAAGACTGGAACTACCAGATATTCAGGAAGAAAATAGGAAAGATGTGACACAGATATATTGCTTCTAAAGTCTTCCCTGCTTGCTGTACATAAGCACTCATTCTTTTGCAATAGCTGGGAGGTAAAAACTCCATATATGGTGCCTACACACCCATAGTGCAATCTAGCTGCTTGCCTGTGTAGGTGCTGTTAGAAAGGAGCAGCAGTCCCTCTCTGTGTTAACACCCCCATCCAGTGCTGGCGAGGGCTGTGCAGGCAAGCTGGTTAGTGTAACACTATGCTTGCTTCCCACCTGTTGTGAGAGGTGACACCGCCATAACTACCACAGTTGCTGCTGGCCAGACTGCTGCAGTCAAAATCAAAGCAGATCATCAAGATATAAATCCTACCAGATTACACTTTCTTCAGGATTTCCTGCTTCTTGGTACTGTGAGTGAACATTCAGGTGTCATTTCTGAAACACTGAGACTCAAAAAAAATGCATGGCTTGGTAGATAGAGGAACCTCTATTATCAAAATGTTCCAATTTTCCTAAATACATTGGAGCAGTAAGTTTCACTGATTTTCCATAATGCTTTTTTATGGATTCTTTTTCTGAATATTATTGATACAGCTCCCACTCATTCACTTCTTGGGATATTTACATAAATTTGGATCTTTATTTTAAACTTTCCCATCTTTTCTAAGTTATTCTGAAATGGTTTTGCTTAATGTGTTTATCAGGAATGAGCTCTTTCATTTCCTTCTAGTTTAACCTGTGTGCTTTGTGCATTCAGAATGATTTATCACTGAAACAGCAGCTGAATGTTTCAGCAGTGTGCAGGTCAGTTACCTAACATTAACAGCAGTGATATTGTAATGACAGTGCATAGAGTTGGAGATTAGCTGGAAAAGGGGGAGAGAGAGTTAGGACCAAAAATACTATGTATGTCATGAGTATACTATGTATACTATGACTGTAGCCATGATCAATCTTAGATGGCAACTTGATGCAGCTTTTGTGGAAGGTAGTCTTTATATTAATGGAGAGACAGATGGTGGACACCACTGCTACTTTAAGTGTGCTTTGAAGCTACACTAACAATTTTAATCAAATGAACAACAAACCTTAAGGCCTGAAGTACACCTTCTTTAATATATGCAACTTACTAATTAAACATTCTTAGGTGAAATTATTTACTCTGAATGATACTTTTTTATATCATTCAGAGTAAATAATTAGCCATTTGCTATTTCTGAGTTAGGAAATTAATCATCACACAGCAAAGAGGCTATCCTTGATTTTGAAGAGCTACACTCAAAAGTGAAAACATTAGACATATGTGAAGCAGGAAGGAGGTGAAAACAGCTCATTTCAGTAATGTAGGACATTTCAGTCAATGAAATCTCAGCAAGATCACAGCCAAAAAAGGGAAAGGGAGGTTACTGAGTACTAACTTCAGTGAGTGGGCACAACGTATGCGATATAATTTTTACTCTATTAAGAGCAATTTAACTATGCAGGTACTAAAACTGTACTGAGGAAATAAATTCTGTTGTTGCCTGTTTTTTTGTTCTTCTGACATTCAAGCATTTTTGTGGGAGTGTGTATCTTAAGGGAGATATCAATTTATACATACTTGTTGAATTGAAGTTTGGTAGCTCTATGGATTTACCACTGGAAGATGAGATGATTTCTGCCTGATGCAGCCTAGTTTTTGAAGTATGTAAAATCTCTAGAGAGGAAACTTACAAAAAGCTTACAAAGCATAGTAAGAAATAGATACATATGAAGGAGCACAGACTAGGAAATTTAGTGTTTTCTCAGAGCAATAAACTACTAAGACTAAGCAAATGATGACTGGATTTTTTTAATTTTCAAAAACTGGAGGCAGTTACTTGAAGAAAACACCTTTCAATCACCACACAAAGCAAGAAGCAACATTTGAAGTTGAAATATGTATTTCATTTTGAAGGATTTCAAATGAACATTGAAGATTATTTTCAACTAAAAAAATGCAACATTTACATTTTAAAATAAGAAAGCAAGTTATCATAAGCTTTTTTCCAATAGTGTATTTTATGGCACCGTGAAGTTTTATGAATTTGCGATAAGCATCAGCACTTCATTTTTCATTTTTTTTTTCAAGTTTCTGATGTTGACACCTTGATCAGCTTTACAAGCAAATCTCAGACACTCTCAGGAGGTTTTTTTCAGTGTCTATTGATGTATATATCCCCATAGGTTTCCTGGCACTCCTACAAATAAATAACATGTTAATTTAAGATCTTATTAAATAATTTGCAGGGGAAGTCTGTCTCACCTTCTCTGGTGCTAATGAAGTTTTAGTACTGGCCATGAGCTGAAAATGCCTCTAGGCTATGAGAGTGGATCTCAGGATCATTTTTGGACTCTCCCCAAACCCAGTTAGCTGGGATCTGCTGCCTAGTGAAGAGAGCTACAGCTGGTGGAGAACTACAGCTGTGAAATAAGTCTGAATTTTTTAGCGTCATGTCCAGAAGCCATCTTCTTCCTATATATAATCTATATTTGAGATTTTTCCTATATATAGTCTGTATTTGAGATTCAGCTTCCTATTTTGATACCAAAACATACATGATCTGATATTTTAAAAGGCCACTGTGCCGTTTTAAGCATGTTGGTAATCAGCTGCTAAAAGTTACGATTTATTTATTATTCACTGACTGTACT
>JAOEHX010039239.1:0-10005 GCA_025448015.1 Bolborhynchus lineola | reverse complement strand
GAGGTCTCCACGCAGCCTTCTCTTCTCCAGGCTGAACAGCCCCAACTTTCTCATCCTGTCTTCATATGGGAGCTGCTTCAGTCACCTGATCATCCTCATGGCCCTCCTTTGGACTTGTTCCAACAGTTCCATGTCCTTTTTATGTTGAGGACATCAAAACTGCACAAAGTGCTCCAAATGAGGTCTCATGAGAGCAGAGTAGAGGGGCAGGGTCACCTTCGACCTGCTGGTCACACTCGTTTTGATGCAGTCCAGGATGTGGTTGGCTTTCTGGGTTGAAAGCACACACTGCCGGCTCATGTTCATTTTCCCATCAGCCAACACCCCAAAGTCCTTCCCTGCAGGGCTGCTCTGAATCTCTTCTCTTCCCAACCTTTAGCTGTGCCTGAGATTTCTCCAACCCAGGTGTAGGATCTTGCACTTGTCATGCTTAAACTTCATTAGGTTGGAATCAGCCCACCTCACAAGCGTGTCAAGGTCCCTCTGGATGGCATTCCTTCCTTCCAGGGTATCAACTGAACTACCCAGCTTGGTTTCATCGGCAAACTTGCTGAGGATGCACTCAATCCCACTGTCCATGTCACCAACAAGATAGCTTATTAGTGAAATGATTGATTTGTGCTTTGACCTTTACTGTTCAGTAACTGATCTGTTTGTCTTTGCCTCTGACAGACAGAAATGAATGCCTTAAAAGGCAGCCCTGCCATGATTTCAGAACATGCTGTTTTAAATGGAAACAATGAAACCTGGTATTAGAAAATGCTGCATTAATAGAGGTGATGATATTCACAATAATGCTAGCAGTAATTACTGTGGAGACACCTTTAGTTTACCTGGAAATCTAAGATCTACATGTACTGTATATAGCTGTATACCCTTGTAAACTTTAGTAGATGTTATCACTTATTCACGGGAGACTGCATTAAGAATTGCTTTTAATCAGAAGCCTTGTAACTAATGTTTAGAACAGCTAAATGATTTAAAAACACTTTTTCTGTTTATTACTCAATAGTTTCAAGTTAATTTTGCGTAGGTTTAAGGCTTGATAAGAGAAACAAGGGACACCCCCAAAATGAGATATGGAGGTGTTTAGGAATTTAATATTTTTGTTATTGCTTGTTAATTTGTAAGTATGATCCTACAGAGTCTGTTGCCATCCCTAGAAACGGCACTCTGAAAAAAACAGATACAAATCTATGATGTCCTGGATTGCAGCAGGTGCTGGCTATGTCATTTCAACATCAGTTTGGGGCTCAGCAGCCTTACAGGACTGAGATTGTCAGTTTGCAGGTGTTAAAATTAAAAGACTATGAGGCCAGCTGTTTTCAGGCACCGCAAGCATTCACGGCAGGCATTTAAGGGCAAATCATGCTTTTACTACCTGATTGCTTCTCCGAGAAAATGACTGGCTCTGCAGATGAAAGAGCTGTGGAGGTAATATACCTCAACTTTGGTAAGGCTTTTGACACCATCTCCCACAGTGTTTTCATTTGGTAGTTCTGGCTGCCCTATCTGACTGCTATGTGGGTAGAAAATTGTCTGGGCTGTCAGGCTGAAAGGGCAGTGATCAGTGGCTAGATGCCCAGCAGGCAGAGACTGAAGAGAAGATACACAGCATGGTAGGGGACAAATGGTGGGGCACACAGTGTTCAGCATTGTCATCTGTGACCTTGATGGTGACACAGAATAAGCCTTTTACAAAAGCACTGCACCTAGGAATGACAAGCCACGTGCAGGCTGGAAAGCAGGGGCCTAGGGTTCAGTGTGGAAGCCAGGCTGAGTATGAACAGTCTGCTTTTTGTCTTACTGTGACAAACGTGTACTTGGATATACAAGGAGAAGCGTAGCCAGTGGAGAGGACAATGGCCACAAATTGCAGCTTGAAAGCTTCAGGAAAAAAAAAGTTCTCCAGGATGCAGCAGAGGGGTTGATTAGAGAGGCTGTGGCATCTCCATCTGTAGAGGTTTTCCTGATCTGGCTCGGCAAAGTATCAGCTGGTTGTACTTTTAGTGGCAGGTTGGGTTAAATGACCTTCAGGGGTCCCTTTCAACCATCATTTCTGAGATTCTTTGGTATGTCTTGTGGCAATATCCGGAATAGTCCGAACAGCAAAAACTTCAAGTATCTTAAAGATTTTGAATTCTTAAATAGGAGCAACAAGCAAATAGTGCATATATTAAAAAGGAAATGGAATATTTTTAACCACATTTAACTACTTTTAACAGAGGTATGTGGGCCCAGAAGAGTTAACCTTGTGTAGAAGGCTAGGAAGTCTCCCTTCTTGTTGTGTTCTTGCTTCAGTGCTTTGTGCACATTTATACCTTTTTTCATGCTTTCCTCAGGCTTGGTAATATAGTTATTCAGAGGATTTTCCTCTCTGCCTTTGGCAGTTAAATCTGTTCATCACCTTGTTCAGTTCTGAATTATGTCCCAGTGTCAATCTGTCTGTACTGTTTCCACTAGCATTTCAAACACTGGCCTCTCACTTTCTATTAATTTAAATATTTGTATTGGTTGCCATTCCCAGTTCTTGATGATTGTTCTTCTTCTTTACATAGGACTTAAAAGATTAGTCACCTTTCTGATAGTAGGCCTTTTCCATTTAGCTTAGCTCCTTTTGTTCTGCATCTTTGTTAACTCACCCTCCATCTTTCCTCTCTCTCTCTCACTCCCTCTCTCTCATTTTTTGAATGGGAATGTCAGCCAGTGCATGGATGACTTCATCTGAGCAAATTGTCTCAGCTCCCTTGATAGTCAGTGGAAAGAAATAGGAACTCTCAGGGCATAACATATTTCCTACTTCAGAATAGGTTAGATGAATACATCTTATATGTGGCTCTTTTTCTATACCAGCGATACAAGAAATTAAGATTAAGCCTCTCAGATGCATGTCACAGATATCTAAAGTTAGGTAAGGTGATATCACAATAAATCAGAGTGATCACAGCCAGAAGGAGCCATGCTGCCACTATCCCACAGTAATAGGAGATATTCCTTCTTCATGTTTTAAGAACTTGTTATTCCTTCCATGTTCAGATTCCCTGACGTTTCTGTGCTGGCTTTTGTGTTTCACCATATTTTTAAGCTTTTTATTTACAGGCACAGTGTATGGAGACATTATTTCCTTCCTTTTTGTACATCATTTTATGCCTACATGTGTCAGAAGGTTTCAGGTGCCGAAATCACTTGTCACACTCACAAAAAATGATCAAAGTACTGGATACCTAACTGCTGGATTTGCAGATGCAGATTTCACCCAACAGGAGAATAGATTAAATACTACTCTTTTTTTTTTTTTTTTTTTTTAAATGGTAATTTCCTTCCCATCTTTTACATTCCAGTTAACTTACTGGCCTCTGATATGTTGAATACTATCAATGTTCCCCAATCTGAGAAATGTTATAACATTATTGGCTGGTACAAAATGCTTCTGCTGTGTTTTAAGTATAGCAATATACAGCCAATGAGATTTTAATGGCTCTTTATCACAGCTGGACTGTAGTAATAAATGCGTCAAGACTTCAGACACTTACATTCTCCTTATATGTGGCTGAGGACATTAAGTGATCCAAATGCATGGGAAATATAATCAGAATATTTTGATTTACAACAAAGTAGCCAATGCTGTAGCACTATTTCCAGTTTCCTCAGATTTAAACTTGGCTCACATCAGATTTTAATGCACCAAAAAATCAATATTAGTCTAATTTTATAGACATACCAGCAAACCTCCAAATTTTTTGTTTCCAGATATTCATGAAATCTCTGGTGACTCTTAGAAGATGAGCTTTTCCAATCACAAGCGAGAATGAAGTCATCTGCTTTAGAGATATAAGATCATCAAGTATCAAGTTTCCTACTCTTCAAGATTTCATTAAAAATATGATTTAAAAGAGAAAAGGTTGATCTAAAAATTTGTTTATTATTTTGTTGACTGATTTTTTGTTCTTTCTCATTACAGGCATGTTTTCATCCCATATTAATCATTCTTGTGGCACAAGATACAGCCCAAGAACTTTGCATGCATAAATGAGCATAACCCTATGTATATTATTAAGTAATAGTGCACAAATATGGATACCTTTGTCTTTCACTTGCACTGAAAAATATAGATTTGAAAAGGTAAACTTGGAACAATTCTTGGATTGCAAGTTATTGTATATTTTAGGTCACTGAAATTAAAGTCACTTCCAGTGACAATGTAAACAAAATTAAATGTGAAGAAGCAAGTTTCAGCTCTCCTCACGCTTTATTTTCCAAAAGAGCTTGATAAAAGCGTTTGTTTTTCTACTCTCTATGAATTTCATGTGAGCAGCACAGTCAGAGACAATTACAAGTCACAGAAAAAACAATCTCCCACAATGAAAAATATCTCTTCTTTTTTTAGTAAATGGTAATTACTTTACCTCTGAAATGACACCATTCTTGATGTCCCATTCCTGTTTATCTCACTGAGATATTAGGACTAAAGGGTCTGATGTTACTCATCCTGCCACAAGCCTCCTTATTTTGCATTTGGTTATTTGATCAAAAAGTTTGAATGTGACAGTGTAAAGAATGTAATGTTGTACGGCTGCTCTAGCATAATGCTGGATGAGCCATAATGTAGGTATTTTATTTGTATTTTTCTCAAGAACAAAGATGCAGTTGTGTATTTAGTTAACCCCATATTGTGTTTTTGGGTATCATGAAGTATCCACATTCATATTGACTTTTCCCTGCAGAGAAAAGCTCCTCTTCACCAAGTCCCTGTGTGCAGCATGCATACATGAATCCATGTCCATCTCTCTTATGCATGGTAGTGTTGCCTAGATTAATAATTTCTTATTTGTGTGGGTTTTTTTTCATGTACAGGTGGTTCCTTGTAGTCCACAGAATAATCCTGTTCTATGGTATTTTAACTTTTCCACTTCCAGTCAAATGTGTGGCAAGTGTTGCAAAGTTTAAATGTTTTTGTTGTGGTTTCTCCAGTCCGCTCTGTCTATGAGGGCTTCTTTGTTTGTTTTCAGGGTGTTCTGCATTGTGGAAAGGGCAGGACAATGCTGTACAGCTTTTTCCTCCAGAACAGGCACTGAGTATTTCACACTGTAATAGGGAAAGTGATGTCAAGATTTATAAAAAAGATGTTATAACTTGAGTTAACTGAGGTGCTGTTTCCTTACTACTTCTTACATAGTTGGGGTACCTCATATGACTTCATAACACCCCAGCCTGTTTTCCCTTTACTTTTGGCTATTGCACACTGTTGTAGGTAGTTTTACTAGAAGATGTTGCTTAACCACAGTCAGGTGCTCATTTGCAGCATGCACAAGTGGGGATTTTAGCATGTTTTTGAAAATGGTACTTTTGTCTCCTTGCCCTTGAAAAGCAGAATGAAAACTTTCTTGAACCCGATCTCTTAGTCCTCGCTTTTTTTGTTTTCAATATATAAAAATGTAATTATAAGCAAATCGCTCCTTTTTCTGCATACAGACATATTCACTATGGGTAAAGAGTTTGCTCCTTTCAAAAATACATGCTTGCTTGCATGCCAGACATCTGCTACTAGATAGATTAGACTTTGTTATGAACATATCCCAGTAACATCTTGCTATGGTCAGTGTTAGGCTGCTTTACATGGCTCATTATGGCTTCACATGTAATTGTTCTCCTTTGAGAAGAACGTATGCTGATGAACAATGAATTACATTTGTAAGTAAGAAAAATTTGCTGAAGGGCAGAGATAATATGTTTACCTATTATTATATTCACCATTAATTGCTTTGCAATTATGGGGTTAGAGGATTTTCTTGGTTACCTCTCTTCTCCAAAATTAACATAACAGGTTTTTCTCATAATAAAACTGAAAATGAGAGTATGCTATTTTAATTCATCTGACCATGAAAATGCTTCTTTTGTTTCTAAAACATTTTTATGAATACATTGGAAATTTAAGTTACTTGGCCTTAAATCATTTAAATGAAAATGTGCATTTAGTAACGATACATTGTAATTGCATCGTATTGTTAGTTACCTGCTGTCTCTGATATTCTAAATGGTTATCAAAGTTAATAAGATACGTTTAAACTATTTCGTTGAGAAAAATGTGCCTGTGGTTACCTTTTTTTTGTTTCAGATAGTATTTCACCTCCAGATAGCACACATCAAATTACAAGGTGGGAGATTCACTCACCTTAGAAATAGACATGTTTGCCATTTAAGATATTTCAGAATTCCAAGACACATATGGAGGTTTGGCAGATATAATACATGTGTGGGAGACCTGGAGGGGCAGCTGGATGCCAGAAGGACCATTATTCCAGTGTTCAAAGTAATACCATATCCTTATATTTTAGCAGCTGATTCACATGCAGAATGTCTGCTTACAAGCAACATTTCTTCCAAAATACACCTAGTGCCCTATGAAATACCACCAATTTTCCTGCTTGGCTTTCAGCTGCCCCTTCAAAATGGTGTGGTTGACCCGTAGGTCCTGCACCAGCCTTGTTAGACCTCTGAGGACATCTTCTGTACCTTAAACAACTCAAATGGCACCAGACCCTTATACATGGATAACTGAAGTGAACCATCAGCTTTTTTAAGTGCAGAATAAGCCTAAGTCAAGGAGATACTGACTGAAAACTCAGGAACTCCTTGTTTAAGAGAAGTGGAAAAGGCAGCGTTTCTGTGATCAGATGGCAAAAGAAAAGAGAGTAGTAGAAAGAGCTTGTCCATGGAGTAGTCCTATGTGTCAGGTTACTTTACCAGTGCTTGGTAGACACAGCCCAGTAGAAGCTGACTGACTGGCATTTATGTTTTGAATTGGTGAGCATTAAATGTGTGATAGTTTCAGCTGATGACTGCACAGTAATTACATGAATGCCAAAGAGTCCCGTGATAAGGATGTTACTGTGAATCAAAGCTGGTGTTGTTTAGGCAATAGCCAAATGCTGGAGCAGCCAGGAACGTTTTGCCCCCTGCTATAGTATGAAGGATGAAAAAAGCAAAGTTAGATACTGCTTTTAAACACCAACAAAGTATCATTCCAAAGACACAAGCCTTAAGAAGTCAGAAGGATGTATGGCTTAGAGCAATAAACAATAGTGATAAGGCAGAGAGAAAGTAATAAGAAGACAGTTTGGATATTTAGAGACTTTTTTCCATGTCAGTAAAAGAAATAGCAATAAAATAAATCCTAACCGTAAAGTGGGGTTGCTCGTCAGTAGGAAACTAATTCATGCTTGATTAGAGCTGATGTTTTTCTTCCTGAGATTTTTTTTCTTTTTTTAGCAAGTGTTTATTTTCTTACTTTTGTTTCAAAGAATGCATTTTCACTGAGGTAAAAGCCAGAATCTGCATATAAATGGAAATCCTTCAAAATCATCACAGGAAAATTTCATTTTCTTGTCCAAGGATGATACTATTATATACAATTAATACTGAAGTGTAAAACAGAATATTTTATGTAAATGTAAGTTTCAAAAAATGACTGCAAGGGTATCTCTAAGCTAATCCAGCATCAAAATGCTGTTATTAGGTAAAAATGAATAAATACTTAAACAATGTACTTCAGCTTTTCTATCTTTTGATATAATTTTTTTTTAACAACTCTGAAAGCAATACTACTCAAGACTTCTTCATTAATGAAAACTGATTTGTGAGAGGTAGGACGTAAGTCTGTAACTCTTTAGTTTCCTTCTAATTTGTGTTTGAGAAAAAAAAAGCAAGAACTTTCAATGCCCTTGTCAATAAGTTATTTTATCAAGGAAATTACTATTGGTGTGGCTGCCAATATTGTGCAAGGACTCTGCTTGTCTTAGTCCCAGTTACCCTCCAGTTAAGTATTATTGCATGCTTTCCCTGTGAAGACATCTGCTACTATGTACTTGCTATTGCTGTTTCTTAGAGGAAGAAATGTTCTGGCTTGTTGAATCTAGGAGAGGATCCAAGTAATGGTATGGCAATAATACGGTATAAAACACTCTCTTATTTACCTTTGCTGTAAAAAAAACTAGTTCAATACTAGTTTCTGGTATATTAAAATTAAAGTAAGGTACTGTTTTCAGGATTCTCTTCTTGTGTTAAAAGAAGAACAATGAAGCGGGTGAAGGGTCTAGAACATAAACTCATAAGGAGTGATGGATTGGTGATGGATTTCACCAAAAGGGTTGTCAAGAATTGGAACAGGCTGCCCAGTGAAGTGGCTGAGTCACCATCCCTGGAGGTATTAAAAACCTGTGAAAATACAGCACTTAGGGACATGGTCTAGTGATAGACTTCACAGTATCAGGTTAACAGTCTCAAAAATCTTAAAGGCTTTTTCCAAACTAAGTAATTATATGATTCTATTCTTAGTTATGATACACATTCAGTGTGATGTTCACAGTCATATCTGGTAGTTTCTATTAGCCATTTTTAAATTAGGATGGTATTCAGTAACTTTATTAAGCTTCTTACACACCTGGACTGAAAGAGACTGCTAAATATTTCACTACTCTTTTCCTGGCTTTAGCAATTCAAAACCCACTTTTGGTCACTACTGAGAAACAAGTTGCTAAAAACATGATGTTTTACATCTGTAAACAATTAAACAGCTGCGAATAACTATTTTAACAGACTAGCATTGAATTTAAAAATTCAGTAAAGTGTCATTAAAACACAAACTATAGCAGCATGCAATTATAAAATTCAGCACTGTTGTAAAAATAATAACAAAACCGAGCTGCCTTCCAGAGGGATCAGTGTTGACACCATTAGAGATTTCTCACTTTCTCTACTTTTCAGTGACATAGGATGGTGTACTTCCTTTAACTCTTGATCTATTATCTGCAGTACTGGAATCTCTTTTATACCAAACCTGACTAATGAAAATCTTTTCAATGTAAAAGCAATAAATCACCAGGTCAACCACCTGCTCCTGTAAGTAGAGGCACATTTTCTTTAGGAAACAGAGCCTTCAACAGATGGCTTTGAGAGACTTAGAGTCTGAGAGTATCCTTCAGGTGTTCCATGCTCTTCAAGGCTAGGAGGATCAGAATCTGGCTCTATTAGAGAAGGATATTGAATCTTTCTTGTATAAAGACTCTAGGTAGTCTTTATGCAAGAAAGACAAATAAATGTCTCATTTTGCCATGAGGGAGATTTTACAAAAAAAAAAAAAAGAAATAGAGACACAATGCTAGGCATGATGAATATTGTAATACAAATATTAATCTTCTTACTAGAAAACTGCAGTACCAGTGTTTGGATCAAATAATCAATGAATATATTTGAATTGCAGTATTTGCGTGATTACAATTTTCAAGTATTAGTCTTGACATACAACATTTTTTAGTAGCCTGTTGTAATGGAAGCAATGAGCAGAAAAAAGTAAGCAGAGATAACAACAGAAATACGCAGTCAAAATTCCTATAAATTGGCATTAATGGATCTGTTTGGATTTAAGCAGTATTTTTGCTGGAAACTTGAATCCAATCTTTTTATAGTCAACAGGAGTCTTTCACACTGAAGTGAGCTTTGATTTGTTTCTTGCTATGCAGATATGAAGAGACAATGTTAAGGTTACCTGTGCAGAGAAAGAGACTGTTGTGGTTTAAGCCCAGGCGTAACTCACACAGTCACTCTCTCACTTCCCCCCTTCCTCTCCCCCTGCTCCCAGAGGGGTGGGTGCGAGAATCAAGAGTGTAACTCCCATGGGTTGAGATAAGAACAATCCAGTAACTAAGGTATAACACAAACCACTGCTGCTACCACCGATAATAATAATGATAAGGGAAACAACAAGGGAAGAGAATACAACCACTCACCACCTGCCGATTGATACCCAGCCCGACCCAGCAGTGATCTAGCCCTTCTGGGTCCCTGCCACCACTTTTTATGTCCTGGGCGTGATGTGCTGTGGCATGGAACAGCTCTTTGGTCAGTTTGGGTCAGCTGTCCTGTCTCTGCTTCTTTGTGGCTTCCCCTCCTCCCTGGCAGAGCATGAGACTCAGAAAGTCCTTGGTCAGACTAAACATTACTGAGCAG
>JAOEHX010039238.1:0-16870 GCA_025448015.1 Bolborhynchus lineola | reverse complement strand
AAGTAAAAAAAAAAAAAAAAAAAAAAAAAAAAAAAAAAAAAAAAAAAAAACAAACCAAAAACCACCCATCATTTGTTACAGCAAAATATGAAAAAGCACAACGGGAGAGTTCCTCAGGTCTTCATTACACCCCATATCCATACAGGTACATATGCTCTTTCTCCATTTGAATAAAATAACTGTACATTTGTCTCATATTTTTGGACTCCAAATATAAACAGCCTTCTGAAAGATACATCAGTGGGAACACTGAACACATTAGTTATAATATATGATGTTTGAATTCTGTGATAAAATGAGCGACAGACTGCTCATTCCCTCAGAGGAGGTCAATTTCTTCCCTCTAACCATCAACATCTTTCATATTTCCAGCTTTGATAAGATCAATGCTTGCAGCTAAATTAACAGAAAGTTGATTTTTAGTCCAAAGTTCTTTAAATTCTCTCAACTTTCTATATAAGCATTCTCTCTGGTCTTAGGAAATTCAAACTACCAATATGGAATAACCTTCCTCTCTATACCTCCAAGGCGGAAGTATCTCTGGCACGTAATTATTTACAACCAGTCAAAATTATGTTCAAAGGTTCAATATTTCATAACAATTCACTGTGTATGTCAACAATGCCTGCATTGACAAATATTGTCTGAATTGCAGATTTTGGGTCTTTTTAAATGGTAGCTAAACCTAGGAAAATTTTTATTAAAAGAAAAAAGTGAAACATGGCAACAGGACTAGTAAGACACACACACTTGTGTTTAGTAATTATAAAGACACAGAGAACATCACACCATCATCATAAAGGTATTCAGTTTTCTGCTATTAAATTTCCTCCAGATTTCAGAGACAAGATAGGACTCAGGGTTTTAATCTTTGATTACATCCTAACAGTAATTCCTAATAAGACTGGTGGACAGGTTTTCCTCATTTGGGAGATCTCAGGCCATCCCCAAGCACACAAAACAGCATACCCAGCATGTGGTCTTTTCAACCGCTGAACAGCAATGACAGGTGATCAGGAAATTTAGATTTGCTTAAAACCACTCTCTACCCTTCAGGGCCTCTAAAAAAATCTATGGGAAGCTTAACACAAAGGACTTTGAGAATCACAAGTCCTAAACTCTGACTTCAACTTCTCAGCAGACTTCAGTAACCATCAGTAAACTTCTCCCTGCCTCAGGTCAAAGTTTAAAAATTGACTTGTGTTTAGTAATTTAGCATGTCAACTGGCATGGCCCTGTACAAACTCTCCTTAATACCAAAATATAATGTTTATATTCTTCCTAACATCATAGCATAGTTGACCATTTCATGAGATCAATCAAGACTTTTCCCCTTCAATACCCCATGTAAAGTATTATTTCAAATTTCCACTCCAACTGACAACAGCTGTTTACCTATTCTTGAACATAACTTGCCTGTATACTCCAAGAGGTATTCTGGGGACAGTAACAATTTTACCTAATTCTTAATGCAGATTCTTACATCAATAGATCTTAAAGCTTTTCATAAGAGAATCCTGTATTATTTGCTCAAATTCAGCAGAGCACAGAGCCCTAAAGGGCTTGCTATCCACCAAAACATCAGGACTGGGTCCCACTTGAACTACTAAAGAAAGGAAAAATATTTCAACTCGGTGAAAAAGGACTCAACTTCAGCTACTTGGGGCATTCTTCATAAAGTAATGAACTTTTATCAACAGGAGACATTCTTCTGATTTAGAAGGGCCATTTGCTTTTTTCAGATAAATAGTAGTATCTTGGTATGATGTGCTAAATTCCCCCAAGTCAAGCTCTTAGTGTAATAAAATCAGCTAATCTCCAACTTGCCATCTGCTCCCAAAAGCCAGAAGAAGAATACAATCTAGGAACACCATTAATAAGAAAAATAGTTATGTCAGAAGGTCTTGGGTAATGCAACTAAGGAAGATAAGTGGTATCGACCTGAATCCCGACACCAGGTTGGGAGGAAACAATTACTCTAATCCGGGTTAGTTTGACTAAATTTAATTCTACAGCACAAGATAAAAACCAGCAAGGGCACTATCAAACCATGTTTTTGAACCAAAGCCTTGGTCTGATGCCACCAACACACTGGTCCTTTAAGAAGAATAAGCATTAACTGTGAAACATTCTAACTACAAAACCAAAAGATACTGCTGCTGCTGTAAAGCAGATTTTGCTCACTGCACCCCCAGAACTAAGCATTTGTGAGGATGATCTCTGTTACTTAGTTTCACACTACTAACTTTTTTTTATTCTAACTGTATCACTATTATAATGATTGCATTGCCAATTCTAGTTTGGATACAATTCCAAATTTCGATTATTACCTTCATGGACTTATTTGTGTTAACTGGTAGCATAACCATAAATACATATATGTGTGTATAGATATAAAACCCAAAGACAACACGAAACCCAAACAAACCAACTTACAGCTTTTTTCTTGAATCAGTGTTCCCAAATCTATGAAAGATCAGAAGTAATCTCAAATCATAAATCTTCTGGTCTGCGCGGGTGCTATTTATTCATAGAACCTTCAGACTCCAAGCTTGTAAAATCTGAGATATAATACTGAGCAAAAATGGAGAAAAGCCTACATATGGAAAAAGAATGTCAAAGAGCTGTGAGGCAAACCCTTCCTAAGCTACTAGAATGCCACACATATACAGTGGAAGAAAACACTTCTCAGAGTCTGTCAAAATATTTGTGGTTTTATCCAGCTACAGGATTATTTTATGAATAAACAAACTTCCTTGTCCATGTTACTGAAAAATCAGACCCTTGGAAGGAGTCCTGAAAAGCATTCTTCTACTGAGGGCAGCTAGTGAGCATCTGTACCTAAAGACAAGTTGGAAGGATGTGTCAGTCTCAGATCTGGCCAGAAAAGCCAGAACATTTGCATCAGAAATCTGAAGCAGGGCAATGTTCTCAGTTGTAACTGCCACAGCACTAGAAGTGTCTGCATCAAATGCCAAGCAGATCCTGTGTTCATGCACCCTCAATATGTCTAGAAACCACATCTTCAACATGAGGGTTTATTTGGAAGTCAAAATTTAGGCATTTTAAAATTACTAAATTTACCTTTGGTAATGAAGTCCTTATTTTGGGGAATGCTCTCTTTAAATTTAGATTTAGGAGCTCAATGCAAATAATTGTTCTTTGTTCAGAAGTTCCAATAACTGCCAATTCTCTTTTGCATGCTGACACAGAAAAAGTAGAAAAAGTCTTCCAATCAGCCTTCTTTTTCAACTTCCCTTCTCTTTTGATGGGTCCTATTGCTGACTGTCCTGGACAGTAATTCACTGCACTGACAACTGATGACCATAGAACTAAATACATACAAAATGGCTTTAAGCCCTGAAGGTATTTGGTAGTAATCATCCATTGGCTTCAAAATTTTTTATCAAAAAAAAAAAAAAAAAAAAAAACAAACAAAAAAAAAAAAACAAAAAAAAAAAAAAAAAAAAAACCCAACAAAAAACAACCAACAACCGCAAAGCAAGCACACAACCAAGCATTGAGAAAGCAAGTTAGCCGGCTTTGAAATTCCTCCATTGCTTTATATATGCACAACATGATCACAAACTTATGCACACCATCAGAATCTCTCTCATGTGCTTAATTGCTGCTCCTAGCAACTCCAGTGCCTGCCCCAGATGAGACAGTAACAAGAGCCTTATCAAAAGAAAACAATAGATGGTCCCTGGCAAAGGGCGATATTTTCTATTCAGCTGGCTAAGAAATAGCCTAAACTAGCTTTAAAGCTTTTGCTATAAGAACAGAGGCAGGGAAAAGGAAAAGAAACGGGAGAAGGGGAAAAAAAAAAAAAAAAAAAAAGGTGTGAGGGGGTCAGGAGAAGGAGAAAAGTGCTCTTCTGAACTGGGGTACAGATCCTGGCCTACTGGTGTAAAATAGCTATCCTCATGCTGCCCAATTAAATCAAAGTTACATTCACACAGGAAGGGCAGATACCTAATTCAATCTTAAATTTTCTTAGAAGAGAATTAATTAAAAAAGTATCTGCTTTTAGCTTCTCTATTTAATGCTATAAAACTCCGCCCTCTACTTTCCATCCCAAAAATGCAAAGGTACAAAAAAGTGTCTTGGGCACAGCCACAGAAACAATTAAGTATTCTTCCATAAGAGGCACATTCACAGCACCTATTTGGCCTCATGCATTCAGCTAATGCTATGATTTGTGAAGAACTAGTGCCTTGAGTACCAGAATAATTACTGTCACTAGCAGAAGGAAAAAGACAAGACTGGTAAAATGGATGGGCTGTAGAAAGCTGAACAGATCCAAAGGTACTTTGAAGCCCTACAGGGCTCTCAGGTAAGCAAGTTAGCATGGCTGTTAAGATCACCCCAGAAATGGATTCAACTTAACACATACACTGTGCAACACGTTAGCACATTCTCCATATCTAGATTTTTAAGTAGGATTAAGCAAGCCTCACCCTAGAGTCCTTCCTCTTTTCTTTCCAAAACAACTGGTTAAAAATTTTCAAGATTATCTTGTACAACATACTCAGACAAGCATTCAAAGAACACTACAGTCTGTAATGGAACAATACAATTGTATATACTAAAAAATAATGTTGGGAGGTTTTTTTCCCACCCCCAAATCTGAAGGTGTGTTTTCAGGATTACATTTTACAATTTAAAACCCTTCTAGTCTCTTTCCTGCAGCTTCGTGACCAGCAGTCAGCTTTATAAAGTTCCATTAAAAGTTCCATTAAAACTGTCCTATTTCATGATGGAGACTAGCTACCACCACTCTCAGCAGGGCTGATTGAGATGCACTTTGGGTTTGTCATTTTCTCTGTGTGTTTAAGCACTTGTTCTGTGTAGAACAGCAAAAAAGGAGCCCCTTCTCTGAAAACAACTCAGCTTCTACATGAATATCACAATTTCAGACAGTTTCCAACATTTCAGTTATTTTTCCCTAAGTGAAATAGTTTCCCTTACACTGAAGAACGAGGGAAATTTTTGTTTAAAAGAAATCACTCTCCATTAGCACTCGCCTTTACCCAGACAGTGCTGACTCTCTCCTATGGCAGCATGCTGAATCCCCACAGAGGTGTTAGGATGAACCCACCAGCACAGCACAAGCAGGTCATGATGTAAATGGATAGAACATCAGCCATCATGCACTGATCCCTGTTACCTTATTCCCTTTCCCACACAGCCCTTTTTCCCTTTTTTACAGCTTGAAAAACTAACAGAGGCCACACTTACTGTTTGGTACCTTGATCATACACAAGAACAGTTAACCTAGGGCAGATAATGTACACAAAGTCCAAATTTCACCTCACTCTTAAGTTTTTCCTTACAATCAGTCATTGTTTTGCTATTTCATAATCATTAACCTGCAAAATGTGTAGCACCTTAAATTCACGACACAGGCAAGATTTCCATGAAGCCTAATTTTTTTAGCATTCAAGGAATACAGAATTGGTCTGCATCAATTCTAGCATAATTTAGATGCACAAATAATAAGTGTTTCAGCAGGTACCCGTTTTCCTTTTAACCAGTGACATTATTTCCCTTCATCCTATACTTTGTCTCAAAGCCAGTCTTATACTGCTCTGCTTTACTAACCTTGTTAATTTCTCTTACAAGTATTTTCCTTTCAGCAACCAATCAAAGCAAGGAAAAATTATTTAAATACTTCTGCATCCCAACCTCTGACAAGTTTTCTGATCATTACATAAAATCTTTTTTTATGCCTCATTTCACATCTATGCTCCAGCAACGGCAGTCAGGCTTCAATTCAAACACCATTTGCAAGTAGCTGCTGATAGCAAAGCATACAGCACTTCACAGTCTGCATAGCTAAATAGCTTCAGTCAAACTGTGGTTAGTATCATGTTTCACTTCTCAATCACACTGATCCTGTTTTACACATGATAATTACTTTTTTAAAAAATATGCACTGAAAAAGTCAAGTATGATTTTCTTTTAAGGCAGACAATTCTCGTCTGAAAACAAAAGAGAACAACTCTGGTTTCATTATTCAGTTTCTCATAACTTCATTCCCATTCCAACAAGAGTACAATTATAAATGTATTTTGGACAAAAAGATTATCATTGAGCTTACATCTTTAAATTATATTTTTCTTTTCATATACACAGCTTTGCTCTGGTTCTTTGCAGTGAAAATTACAAATTTGCTTAGACTTCAAACTGAAGATACATGCAATTATTTCCATGGGAGATTTTTTTGTCTTTTTTAAAGTAATTCAGCATTTGAAATATAAGCCTTTTAGTGCTGACAAATACACCAAAAAAAAAAAAATTTCTAAAGTATTTTAAAACCTGCTAATCCTCCATTTTCTACTACTTTCCATCCTAACCAGCCATACAATTTCTCAATCCCTATTTCTGTCTTATTTGTGACCTGTAGCTCCAAAGTCTAAGAAACAGTAAACTGGCACAGTAAATTCCTTCTGCACAGACAACTGAGAAACAGTAACATTTTATTTTTTAGTTTTGGGCTCATTCAGCAACTATTTGTAAAATGGCCGTGATTAGTTGAGCTTCATTCAGTTTTTGGTTCATTATATATGCATCACATCATACAGGTAGAATATATATATTGCAATTTCACACAAGGAAACAGATACTTCTAAGTTGTTCCTTGTAGCAAAAGCCACACTCTCAAAACAATGACTTCAACTGGATTCTTTAACAGGAATCAAACTACCTCAGGAGAATTCAAGTTCTTCAGAATTGGAGCTCTCAGAGCAGGCACTGAAAATGAAGACTTATCTACCATCAGCAAGAACTACAGATACTTCCCAGCAGGCAAGCAGGAAACACTGGCAGTTTATGCAATGAAAACTTGCATGCAGACACTTAAAGTATCAACAAGACAAGCCAAATTCATCAGGGAGATTAGAGTGAATCATTTCTCTAGTTATAATATGGCTTTATAAACACGTAAGAACACTATAACATCTACAGCAGTCAGACATGCTCCCTGCTACTGTGGCTCTACTTCAACTGGTGTCATCTGAAATTTCTGCTTTGAGCTGAGCAGTCATTCAAAACTCCCCTACAAAATTATGCCATTTGAAGGCTCCTATACATATAACAGGATGGGGAAAAAAAAAAAAACATGCACTTACCTATGAATTTTAGAAATTCTGTTAAAGAGATTACATTAAAAATTAATTAGGATACTGCTTTTTCACTTAGGAAATAAGCATGATGATCCAAGTTATGGTGATGAATTTCCAAGATTTGTAGAGTTTCTTTCATGGGGTCATGACTAATACATGCACCAGACTGGAAAAGTCTAGACTACCCCAGAGAGCAGGAGGGAAGCAGACAACCGTAGCTTTGCCACCCTTTTGGTCTCTGCACATGAGCACAAGGAGAATTTCATACACACACAGCTTTGGCAAGCAATGCTAGTTAAAGGTGTAAAATTCATGAGAACAGGACACATTTACTAACATGAAATATGTAGAAAGAAACATCATGCCTTGAAACATCAGAAATGAGATCAATGGCAAGAACTGCTACCAAGGAAACGGTTCCTGTATTATACAGCCATGAGTTTCCATCACTCCAAATGATGACTTTTTACTTCTTCACAATTGATACTGCGAAGGCAGAAGGCTACTGACCTTAACACAATCTTTCAGAGTCATGAAGTAGAAAATAGTGTTGACCAGCCAGTATCCGTTGACTTCAAAAGCCTCTGAATCATAATAAATGTTTACTGCACCCACTCCCTCACAGACCTCAAACTGTTCAGTCAGACCCAGACTTAATGCAAGAAAAAGGCCATAATACAGAAAGACCTGCATATGTAGTATATGCATTTATTCTCTGCATACCTTTCCTGTTCATGCCAATCTCTCCAGATTGCTCCATTCTGCACAACATAGGCAACATGTGGTCCAAGTACAAAAAGTCTCAAGGTAGCTCGCAAATTTCTTCTAAAAACTCTCAATTCTTTATAGGTCCCTCCAGCAAGTGCCAGCTGTTTTAATTCAAGTAAGTACAACACATCTGTTGGACACAATAGCCCTCTTTACATGCAAACTAGAATTCTGCCTTCAGAAAAAAGTACATTCATTACATCTTCCCTCCATGTCAACAGCACACAAAAATCCATTGTATTAAAAGACAACAAAGATATAATTTCTTCTTCAACACCTCACTCAAATCTGCCTTCACCTCAAACATGACAATAGTAAGCTAGAACAGGCAATGAGACTAACTTTCCAACTGATCTCACTAATTTAACCTGGGGCAACTTCATCCATTCAGAACTTGGAAATAATTATTTTTAGGGGGGAATGCTCCTCTGGCAGATTAGATTGTGATTTTACAGTTTTAGGATTCTACAGCAGTATGATGCCTCCAGCACTGTTCCTACATCAACACCAGCAGGAGAGAAAACGTGCACTGGCTGAGCAAGGAAAACAGAGATGGGAGTTTTCCAAAGTCTCCTCCACAAGAAATAAAAGATTATATAGAAGGAGAAGGGAGATACCAAAGAACCCACTCTCACAACAACTTCAAAGCACACAGAAGCCTGTATGTGAACATGGAAAACAAAAGGTTAATTCTATTTGTTCATAGCCAAGAGAAAAGCTCAAGGTTTCTTACCCATCTTATTCTTCTCCATTGTTTCATTTGCCTCAACAAATCTGCTTCCCATGCACAGTAGCTTTCTAAGATAATAGAAAGATGATAAAAAAAGTACAAGATCTTGGAGACATTTTTAAACCTACATATAAGTATTTTGGCCTTTTAAATTTATGTACAGGTTCAATAAAAAAAAATTACTTTTCTAAAAACTGACTCCGATGTCACAGAACCCCAGAGAAACATCCTTTACTTTCATCTATAGGAAGTGATTTTGTATGGAAGACCTCCAAAAATGGCAGAATTAAGTCATATACAGGGTATTGTTTGTTTCTTTATAAGAATTTTAAATACCTGCTTAGCAGTTCAGTGAAAAAACTAATTTTCTAGAGCATGGACTTGAGAAGAAATTCACTTCCACTGACCTTGAAGAAACTGAAATATGTCTAAGTGCTTCTCTGAATGTCAGCCAAGACCTGCAAAACAGCTGAAGTGAGGAAAATAAAACAAGGCTTCACTCCATACATACATTTATAAAATGTATATAGTTTCTTGCGTAACATATCTGTTCAGACTTCGGTACATGCTGATATAGTCAGAAATGTGCTTGCTCTACAGTGAAGAAACACCCAGGAAATATCTTGGAAGGCAATTATTCAAAATAAATTCGTGGTAATTGTCATTAAAATTTGAAATACATCTAGATCAATAACTTTACTCAGACACAGTCCCACCATTGTATAAAATGTTTTCCTCTAAAAGGCACAGATGAACTTCAGCAACTGAAAATGATTTCTCAGGTGGATTATGGTTGTTCAGTTTCTTACAGCAGTGTTAGTAAAGAAAGAGTTACCAGGCTTTCCTCTCCTGAGAGATGAAAAGGAAAGAGAAAACGGAAAGCACTTCAGAGCAAAAAGCTTTCTTGGGCTATGACACACAGGAGGAAAATTAAATGATACTATCTCCATGATATCTTCTTAATGAGCATCACCTCTCAGCTTGTGAAGATTTCGCAAAGATGCATCTTCACAGAAGAAGGATTCCTATACATTAAAGTAAAGGAAGGTTACCTGGGGTTCTTGTCTCACCACTGAACACATTTACACCTTTTACTATATTTGCTGTGCCCTCTTGATCAGAAGCAGGACTGCACAGCCAGAGCTATATTCCCACAAAAGGTTTAATGGGCAGTAGTGTATGTGTAATACAGAAGGGAACTGTATTACGTTGACAGTGCTAACTTGACTAAGCAGGTATTCCTACCTAGTTAAGAGTAAAAACCATGAAAGTTTAAAAGCACCTTCCAACTCTCCAACTCAAATTCTATCTGTTGAGAGTAGCATCAACAATTCTGTTACTGTCTGCTAAAACCTGCACCTATGGCAACAACAATAACTTCCTCCTTCCTTGATTCCGAGTAAAAGGAATTCTGATGGCATGAGGATCTTCCACATATGCTGCAAGTCTCAGTCTAAAATTGAATCAATTGAGTAAAAAAAAAAAAATCTCTCCAGAGTCCAAGAAGGTTTCCAAGTCACTTTAAATTACTTACAATTTTCTAATCATAGATAACTTTCCTTTTACTTCTCTTTGTTCTATATACACAAAAGAAAGAAATGAAACTTGTAATCCCACTCACCCACCCCAATTTGATGGGCAAAGGGAAGACCCTAATGCTGCAGTATCACAGGAAAAACACCTTCCTGATGAGCTTCATTTATCACGTTTTCTGACAAGCCAATTAATTTTACTTGCTTCTAGAAACAACTCTATGGGCCTAATCTAGAAAGATAAGTACACACATATTCTGCATCCACTGCATGCTAGTAAATTGGTTAGATTTTTATTTCAGCTTGCCAATTCAGCTTATAATTGCTATATGAGAAAGTCAAGTGAGGAGCTGCAACAGGAGAAGCTTGAGTGGGCTTTTTTGTTTGTTTGGGTTTTTTTTAAACAGTTATTTTCCTGTCAGGCTGTAGGCAGTTGAAACTCTTCTCAAAAACCAAGCTGTATATGACAAAGGGTTTCAACTGAAGAATGCAAGAGATTTTGCCTGACATTTCAAAAATTAAATACTTCCTACAGGACATCACTTATCAGATTGCAGTACACCTTTCCACTTTGCCTTCCAGAATGGGCACAGTAACATGGAATAAGGGCAAGGAAAATAAAAATAAAAGAAATCCTTTCTACCTATTCTGAAGATCAAAAAAAAAAAAAAAAAAAAAAGCACCTAAACCTCTTACTGGGATCTCACTACCAGCACTAAAGGCATAGGCAAATCTTATTCATAAAATAATCTGCCCTCTCTCCCATCTCCTTTTTTTACCTTTTCCCACCCTCACCTTCCACTTCTCCCTTGAAAACAAGGGTTTCCAAGTCTTTGGCCAGGTGAGAGCCCTGGGCTATAAAGGTCCTTCAGAAATGGTCCATCTTTCTCTGCACAGAACTTCACATCCTTCATAATATTCCTGACCACTTCTCAGTGACCAAAGCCATATACAAGTTTTTATTTCCCCCATGTATTTCATCAATGAAAGATTCACTACAGAAACCTCAACTTGCTGAGAACATCTGAGCTCTTCCAGCACAGCTGGTCCCCTGTCAGGCAGCCCCATACTAATTTGGCTGGAATAAAAAAGGATGAAGATAGCCCTTGCTCTCTTCTGATGACAAATATTATCACAGAATTATGTGTCACTCGCAGCAGACACAGGGGTTTATGGATTTGGGTTTGTTTTGGGTTGGTTTCTTTTGAATTCCACAGCAATGCGACTTGCTACAGGGAAGTAAGCAGCACTTCAGAGTCAAAGGATGAATTGGGAAAAGAAAGCATGGCATAATTGTACTCTTCCTTCCCAACAGTAATAAAACATTAATTTAATCATCTTGCCTTTTTTTTCCCCCAAGCATTCCAAATATAGCAAGTCATTTACAATAATAAAATTTTTCAAGAATTTTCATGAGCCCCCCTGATGTTTTAATTAGGAGAGTCTGATAAAAAAAAAAAAAAAACAAAGCACAAATCTTGATACTGCTACTATAGAATTAACTATCCCTAGAGGATTTCCCCCATACATTTCATTAAATTACCAAGTTAGTAGTACTACAGTATTTCAAGGTTTTGGGGAAAGCAAACCTACAGTTTGTGACCTGTTTCAGCCACCTTTCCTTGCATTAGCTTGTGGACATGAACTATGCCAAATAAGCACTGTAGGAAACACACCCAAAGGGATTGTATTCCTCCAGAAAATACTCTGAAATATTACTGTTAATTTTTTTAGATACCCAGTGTGCTTCTCATTTTTTAAAAAAATATTCTCATTTGTATTCAAGCACTGTTTACCTAATTAAGTAGGAAAACTATGCTGTGTTGCATCACATAAGTCTCCTCTGTATTCAGGAGCTGTTTCTGCCACAGTTTACAGTGCTACAGCTCAACACGTAAAGCAAGCGCAAATTCAAAACTCATGTACATGCTCTCATGGAGAAATGCAAGGTAAATGAAAGATGGGTTTTTCACTGCCAAATCACAGTTTCAAAACAGAGTACTTCTGAGCCAAAGAAAAGCAATGGTCAGAGGGACACATTAAGCCCATAAAAAAACCTTAATGCATGCAAAACTTGATTTTGCTATCTCATATAATGTAGAAGAAATAATATCTCATATAATGTAGAAGAAATAATATCTCCTATAATGTAGAAGAAAAAAAGATTTTTGTCAACTCTTCTCCCTATTAATTCACATTTCCACCTCGATTTTTGGTTTGGGTATTGTTTTGCTCTCCTAACTAAGTTGGGTAATTCTTTAAGTTGGAATGCAAATACGAGAATTCCCTGCAGCATCCTGCCGAGGACCAACTCACCAGCCCCTCAAACGAAGCTCTCTGCCTTTGCTATTGGAGCACATACCACTGAAAAGTTAATTCACCCTGGCTGGCCTGAAGAAACCTGAGCACCTTTGCCCTGTCCTTTAGTCCCTCTGCCTCTTCTCCCTAATCACATTAAATTGGAAAAATATCAAAGAGACAAGTTAATAACCAAATCCAGTGAAGAATATTAACTTTTTATTAATATTATAACTATTTATTAGTAGTTAAAATTATTAACCAAATCCAGACAAATATTTTAATGCTGACATTTTACTTCTGGTGCAGCATCTTTTTTTATTTTTCTTTTTTAATAAAAAAGCTTTTATGACTCACTAGGATGAGAATGCAACTAAGATGACTCAAAACGCAGACTGCAGTTGCCTTGCTGCTGGTATCAGATGACAACTACATATGTCTTGGTCCACTGTGCATATCTAATTATCCTGAGAAAATGGTAGTGAAGTAAACCAACTCCTGCTGAGCAGTAGAGAACAAGTGAAGCCTATGCTTCCAGTAGCAGTTCCCTTAAGGCCACTTTTGTTTGCTCCTCCCATAGGAAGCATCTGTGAATTGTTTCACACATCAGAAGAATTTCTATAAATCATAGCTGGTACAATAACACAAAGAGAAATTACGGCCGAGACTGAACCAGCTACTACATAATTTCTCTCAAGAAAGGGAAAAAAAACCCACTTCATTAAACTTCTGCTATTTCAGGCAATGTTTCTTGGAGGGAACCTCCTCTCTCCACAACAACAAAAACAAAAAAAACCCAAAGGAAACCAAAAAAACACCAACCCCAATATCTTGGATGCCAGGTAAACTGATCTAAATGAAAATGATATAAGCAGACATAATAAATTTTACTATTAGCTAGTTCCATTGTTGTAATTGTGGAGACCAAAGTTCATTATTTTCAGCTCTCATTCACCTCTGCTGTATCCTGTCTTCCTAAAAATGTGTAAGACATGTTCCAAATGAAAATACATGAGTCACCTTTGTGTTTATTAACTTACATGGTTTTATCACAGTATTCCCCACACTCAAAAATATATATTTTTTCTATTATCACAAACCATGAATAATTTCCAACATACTGTATTCAGACATAAGGAGTTCTTCTTCATGTCCAGCATTCCATAGGCTTCCAAAACCCACAGTCCAAGTGCTTTGAACAAGGGGGAACGTGTGTAATCACATCAATGAATTTTCAGTTAACCCATTTGCTTTCATCTGTATATGAAATTATGCCTTCTCTGCACCCCAACACCTTATGGCAGAGTCCCATACCACACTTGCATAAGGTGTGATTAATTCCTCGTGCTATTTTGAAACTTTTACTTTCATCAGACAGCACTAGATCCTCTCTGAAAAGACACCAATCCTCTACTCTCCTTCTCATGTCACTCATACCATCACAGACCTCTAACAGTCTTTCACTCCTTTCCCCCATATTTCTTTTTCATACTGACAAGTATAGCATATTTAATTGTGTTGCACAGACACCATTCGGTATATAGATGATGCCTTTCATCCATCTCCGAATTGCTTCCATTGCTACTGCTGCTCTTCTTGAGATTGGAAAGATGATAGCTGTGCAGAGAAGCAGGCAATGCATGGATTTATGCGGTCATATAATGCTGCCTTCTGTTTTCTATTCCTTCTCTAATAATTCTTAACCCTTGAGTCAGCTTTTTGACAGCTGCCAAGTGCCAATCTGACACGTTCATAGAATTCCCTATTTTAAACACAAAGATCTCACTCTTGAAATATAACAGTCAGTTCAGAGCCCAGATTTCATATGAAAATTAGGATTCCTATGTACATCACTCCACATTTATCTATACTGAATCTCATCTGCCTTTTTGTTATCCAGCCAGTCAATACCCCAAGACCCTTTTGTAGCACTTCACAGTTAACTCTTTCTTCAATAGTGATCATCAACATACCAGTACTACATTCTTCCACAGCAGCAAGAGAGAGTAGAGCAACACAGGTCTGGTAGTAACTTCCTTAGACTGTGAAAGTTGATTCTTTTAAGTTAAATTCTGTAGATTTTTATCATCACCTTTTATCAGTACAAGAACCTTTGTTCTTTTTGCCCTTGGTTACTTACCAGCCCAAACCAATCCCTTCGAAGGCTTCAATAACTTCATTAGGATCAACTTCCCACTACAAAACTCACTTTGATTCTTCCTTATTTTGCTTCATTTCCACACATCAATTAGTTCTAGTCCTTACTAGTTTCAACCAGCTTGCCTAGTACTGACAAAAATCCTGTTGCTCTGTAGTTTCATCCAATACTCCGAACTGCTTTAAGGGCCATCTTTCTTTTCTCAGTTGTCTTTCTGTTCCTGTTCCACATTTCTGACACCAAGTTCAGCTACTATGGATTCTTCTACAAATAAGCACATGGTCAATACAAGAAAGGCTCTGGCAGTAACATTTGGAATCGCACCTTCTGCATTTCTCAGGGGCAGGTAAAGAGCTGTTTCTCTTGTGGGGGTCTCCAAATAACTGCTTCTTGCAGGAGCTGTAGCATTAAGTTCCTCAGTCTATTTCTTAAAGATACATCCATCCAAGTGTCCTTTTCATCAAGCCCCAATTAAATAGTGTTCTATTCAAACCTCACTCCTTACTATTTGAGTTTTACAACATTTGCTATATTTTCTTCTACTGAAGAAAGCTTTAAACACACTCCACTCTTGGGCAGTAATTCATCCCAAACTACACAGTTCCATATGCATTAGCTTTCCACCACTTCACTTTTTAAGTAAGTTTATTGCTATTTTGACAAAAACATTTAAAATGCTACGCAAGTAACCTATTTCAGGCATTTCCCCCATTCTCCATCTCTTTCTCTATATATATAAAAATATATATTATATATATTAAATAATATGTATATATATATATATTCAACCACCACTTTTCACTTCTTTAGTCCTGTGCACAACACATGTAGCTTTTCAGAAGATGTTAATATTGAGGCCCCCATCACACACTGTTAAGACCTCTCAACAATCTAAGATAGTTACACAGACCATGACCCATGGCTCAATTCCAGACTGAGAATCTGTTCATACATGAAATGAGCTCTGAAATTTTTTGCACTTGCCAGGCAAGTTACCTTGTAATCTTCCAAAATGCAAGTAGGCATACAGCTGACAATCACATCCCTGCATTACCACCCTCTCTCTTCCTCTTGGACTGGGATCCTTATCACTGAAGGGGGGTTCTAGACACAAACATGCAGTTATCACTTGATGGGGAAGGCCTATTTACGAGACCATTTCTGCCTTCACTGCATTGATGAGCGCTTCTGAAGTGCTTTTTCCCTTCTCAGCAGGTCTATGGCTGCTAGCCTAGAGATGAGATTGTCTAATATGAGAGCTGTAGAGCAAAGTTAACAGTGCATGGCAGCAGAAGATTGAAGTTCTGAATCAATTTCCTGCATGTCAAGTTGGTCAGTTATTTTAACTAAAGTTCGCAATTATGAAATAAACACCAGAAAGCAATGAAAGGAACAGACTTAAGACTTCTTACACTGGTAATTTCTGTGTCTACCAAACTATAATTTAAAATTAGCATCTGTGTCAAGCATACAGCTGCAGGCATTATTAATCATTGAGTGAACAAAGATGGAGAGAGAAGTCGTCCTTAGATATGCTCAAGCTGACTAAGTACGCTGGTCTCAGTGTACACATGCACATCTTGGTTTTCTTGTTACAAGGGGCTCTATGCACAGCTTTTACCTGTATCTGCACACTGCTAAAGCAGATACAACAACTTCCCCACTGGCTATTTCCGTAAGAGTTAAAACTGTTCCACACAAGAAAGAGATTCTTTCACAGCACACACATTCTTTCACAGCATGGTATACATATCTTGAATCCCAGAAGATGCAACTGAGATCTTCCCTAATGATATTCTGGAATTAAAGTAAGCTTTACTCATAAAAACATTAAAGGAAAAGAACTGGATACTAGAACAACCAGGAACAGAAAGAAAAGGAGATTTATAGTTCTTGATATCATTTGTAAATAAATTAAAAAAAAAAAAAAAAACCAAAATATGTGCACACATATAAGAAATACTGGCATCTTGAATATTAACATACACATACAATATTATTTTTCTGGGAAAAATCTCTTTTTAAATTAAGAAGGATATCTTAAATACCAAAGTCATGTGAAGTAACCAGCTCTAGAATTATGTTCCACAATTAGAATCAGAATCATAGAATAGTTAGGGTTGGAAAGGACCTCAAGATCATCTAAGCTTCAACCCCCCTGACATGGGCAAGAACACCTCCCACTAAACCATATCACCCAAGGCTCTGCCCAACCTGGCCTTGAACACTGCCAGCAGTGGAGCATTCACAGCTTTGC
>JAOEHX010039235.1:0-22144 GCA_025448015.1 Bolborhynchus lineola | reverse complement strand
GGGTGGGGGGGGGGTGGGGGGGTTCAACCTCAGAGCCTCATAGACCTCGTGAGAGAAGAGGTCCTGAAACACGGCCTTTGGTGTTATTATCCTACCAGCAACTCCTTTATCCTGATGAAAGATCCCTTCATGTGTCTTTGCTGCTGCCGTGGGGTATTAGTGGCAAGATGATGATTTCTTGGGTAAGTTGGTTGTAGGTCACTTTAGGATTCCTGATTTTGTACAGAAACAGTTATGTGAAGCAGGAGGAAGCATTAAAATCCATTTTTTCTGCCTCTCACTCATGTTAAACTGTGCTTGCATTTGTTGTATTGTGTGTGAGGCAGCATACTGTGAAAGGAAGAAAAGATATCTATCTGCCCTAAAGTATAGAATACGGTGTTCTTCACACCAAAAACAACAGGACACGGGTTCTGCTTTAGTTCTCTGTGGTAGGCAGGAGGCAGAAAGTTGTATGATCACACTAGACTTTCAGGTTTAACATTTTCCTGACTCGCTGTGTTTTGATGCTGTGACCCAAGATGCTCCAACAGGTCCAGCTTTAAGGCCTTGTTCAAAGTCCTCTTAATTCTTTCTAAATGTCCCAGTGGACAGAGCACCAGCTCTGTGATGTGTGAATGCTGACTGACTCACCCATGCCCCTTAGAGCTCCAAGCCATTGGAAGGACCTTTCTCAGACTGTCCTATCATGACAGGTGGGAGGCTTCACTCAGTTTGCACAAAAGAAATGATCCAAGCTAGGGAAGACTTAAATATACCACTAATAATGAGTGAAATCCCATTATTTGGGCGGGACACCAGACATCCTAATATTATGGCAGCTATTTACTGTATGAACAGCTATAATGAAGAACAACTGTTCATCTAGGAAGTTGAGTTAGTCAGTAAATGTTTAGAAATTCAGCAGCAGAACTGGAAAGCCTTGAGGCTTGTGGCCAGATGCTGTTCTGAGATACAGTAGTGTACCATCATTTATGTGCAGGACTTATGGAAGAACTGGAAGCAGAAGGCGAGCTTTTTGATTTCTAAAGAACCGACTCTACTCCTAAGATAAAGAGTTACCTTATCTCTAATGTCAGCACTGTAAGGGGAAGGTAAGCAAACAGGGAAGGAGGAGAGGAAAGAGCAAAATGGCGTGAATGTGGAAAGAATGCAAGCAGATAAAACAATGGAGGCCAATTTCTTTTACCTTCTTTCTCACATCAAAGTACAAGGTGTTAAAAGAATGACTGTGTGGACTGAGGCAAGAAGGGAAAACCCAGGGAGGACACTGAAGCAGAGAATGCATTTCCCCAGCTGAATACAGAGCAAAGGCAGAGAGTGTTAGTTGTGTAAGTTATGCTGTAACTTGCAGTACAGAGGTGGAGAAGTCAGGTCCTACAGGACACATTCAGTTTCTGGTTTTCTTTCTGTTTTGGAGTATATCAGTGACAGCAGTATATTAAAAGTGCTGCAATGCACCTCTCTCTTGAGCAAGATTTGCATGGATTTTCTCACAAAAGAAATAGTATCTTGTCTGAAACACAGCTCCCAACAATAGCTTCTAGATCTATGCTGAAACATGTATTAGCCCAAGATTGGGAGGGAATTCCGTTCACTTTTGAATCCGCATCACTACTTCCTGCATTATTTTGGACTCTCAAAAGAGGTTTCAGACGGCTGAGTTCATCTTACTTCATAAATCTGATGAGGTCACAACCTGAGGAAGCATGACAGCTGCCTCCATTGCTAAACCACACGTGCTTGTCTCAGGGATGAATTATTAAGCACCTGCTTTGGTGTCCCTCAAGGCAATGCCTTCACTGATGTATCCAAACTGCTGCACGGGGCAATGCTCCACTCATGCCGGTCTCCTTGAAGTCCTATTGATTGGCTATTGTCTGCAAACCAAGCAGCAGTCAGAGTGCTGATTAACCCAAATGCTCTTAATTGCCACTTCTCTTGAAGTTTTTAGCAGCAAGGACAGAGACTGAGGTTTCACAGTGCCCACTTTTCAGGGACTAATTGGAAGAGCTGATGGAGCGATGACACATGAATGCATTGGATTGATCCTATTCAACGACTCTTAGCATCTCCATAATAAAGCACTGGGCTCAAGCTCTTATTCTGTGCTGAAGATGTAGGAACAGAAGAGCAGGCCTGATGGTTCTTCTGTTTGTGCTGAACAGGCACCAGACTGTAACTCTCAGGGAACTTACCGTACCTTTCAAGTTTAGTCTGAATTTAGCGATGCTTTTGTCAGTGTTTTCAAGGTGGAAAAGGTTTCAGCTATTGCATTTCAAATACAGATATGCATGTTCATGTAGCCTCGGGCCAGAGACTGCAAAGATTCTTTAAAGTGGTGAATAGGAGATAGAATCTGTGCTTTTTGGTAAAATACTCTATTTTCTTCTTTGGCTCTTTTTTTTTTTTTTTATTTAACAAGGAACACTGCCTCGCACTGCAACTGCACACTAGAGAGCAGGCTACAGAGCTTTGAAATGCGAATGCCGTTTCTTTCTACCCTCCCTAGAGTTCTCTAGTCTCTATTTATTTTCATTAGCAGAAATGAAAACAAATTAAGGCATACAACACTCAATAGAATAGGACTGCAGCAAGCACAACTGCTAGCACCTGGAGCATTTTATTACTCCAGTGGTGTCCCTACATTTGAACAAAGCCCAGCTGCCTCAGAACTGTTGAAAGCTGGAAATTCTTTTTCTTTTCTGCAGTCATACAGTCCTATGATGTTCTCTATCTCACAGCTTGGGTTTTGTTTTACCCCCAAAGCCAATTCACTTCCCAGCCCCACCCCCAGGTCTGTTTGCTTGAATGCTCAGGATCAGATTCTCAGCTGGTTCAGCTGGCTTGCTGCATTTACTTTAATACCTTTGGTTTTTAGTATGTTCGTTACTAATATGCTCAGCTGTATTTTAATAGCAATATCATACTATTGATGCTATATGGTAAGCACTTTGTTTCCCTTCTGTGCAGCCTTCAGACTTACTAGTGTAACTACGAGATGTTCCTTAGTGTTTTCCCACCAAGTTCAACTCTTCTTCATTGCTAACTCAGTCCCATTTTTCAATTACTAAAGAAGTTCTGAAAAGATGGGACATAATTCCTTCGGTTACACAAAGTGTCCTGGCCTTTCCACATGTCAGTTCAACTTTCACTGCTGTTTTCTTTCATTCTTACTCAGATATGTTACTTTTATTTTTGTGAGTCTTCCTAATTATCTGGAGAAGAAACTTAAAACAGCAATAACAAAGCCAAATGCTCTGGATCTTCACTGACAGTATGGCATGAGGGGAATTACGCTTGACCTACATTTATCATAGCAAGGATGACCTCCTGAGATGGGGAAAAGTTCACAAAAATGAACTTAAAAAATGGGCCTACAAAAATATTGAAGTTATTTGTAAAGCCTCTCTCTTATTCTTCCTGTCTAGGATGGCAAAACTTCTAGATGAATAGCTGAGAAAATGGAATAGAATGTAGGAGGTTAGAATGAAAAAGATCATGTTTTTTTCTTTCAAACTGGCTTTTTTCCCAAGAAGAAATACAGCCTCTTCTCAAAAAATGAAACCAAAAGTATCTTGAAAATTTCCAGCAATTTAGAAAGAAAATTTGCTTTTACTACTGAAAACGTAAATATGAACAATGTCATATTCTAACATTTCATAATGTGAATAAGTAAAAAGCAATCTATTGCAAATATTGTTTAAAATATTATACAAAACTTTCACTTTTCACATTCAAAACAATAAAAACCTGAAGCAGCTCATTTTTTAAAATTAGAAATCTCTCCAATCTAGACTTTCAGCTGCTACAACTTACAACTTTCTACAGCTCTTACAACTCTGTTCATGCTATAGCCTAGCTGAAGTATATTTGCTTGCAAGAAGCTAAACTATGTTATGAAACATTCAATACAGTAGCTTATTTCACTGAGAGATAAGACACCTGTGGCATTTCTACCGCTACTGTAAGTGTTGCAGGGTAGAGAAATGAGGTAAATCTACAAAGTACATGCCATTATCCCAGCACTAGCAACAGTGAATATTTTGTTGCTTGGTAGTGGGTCAAAGTCCCACGGTAATGCCAGCTGTGGCATGCTGCTAGATTGCTTAGGAAACTAACGGCATTTGATTCCCTCTGCAGAGGGCCCTATGGCAGCAAGCAGATAATGTGCCTATGGTTTTGCATCCTGCTAGCACAGGAGCAAGCCTACAGCAATATAAAGCAAACCTTTTTCTAGATGCTTGCACTCGTGATATCTACTGCCTGCCAGTATTTACTAATGGACCAGGCACACGTGAGAATCCACTTCTTCACTATGCCAAGCTCAGGCACAGATGTTTTTTGGAAGTAGAGGGAATTTTAAGGCATTATATGTAGTTCAGTGTCTTTCTGCTTGCCACATTGCCAGTTTTCATCCTCAGTTTTATTTTCTGCAGAGCTTCCTTCCAATGCATTTTCTTGTTAATTAGGTTGGCATCAGGCCAAGTAAAAGTTTTTCAGCTATTACTAGAGCTCCTGAGACAGCTTTTATAGAAAGCTGATACAATTTCCTGCATCCCTTGGGAAGACGCAGCCCTAAAATCGTATTGAAACTTCATACTCCTGGATCAACAAGGTCAGCATATCCCTTGAATCATTTCCCCACTTGTAAAAAACACCCAGGATACCAAACAGATTTACATTCAGTGAAGACTTGATTAAGCACGGATCTGATTGCTTCTGCTCCCTGAGAGAAAGAAATTCCTTCTCCTTCACCCACCTCTGTAAAGTGGCGTGCAGTTTTGGTGGTCTAACAGCTCTTCCTTTACATTCCAGGTTAATTTCTACTGCATTACTGTTATTTTCTTCTGGAATTAAAGACTACAGATCTGACAGGACATTTTATCTTCCTTCAGGTTAATAAAGGGGTATCTGGATGCACATTCATTGATCCTGCATACAAACTTTATAATAAGAGTATCAGGTTTAGACACCAATTGTTTCTATTTCAGATTGAAATGCTTACTGCTAAAAAAAAGGAGCATAAAATATTACCAGTCTGCTTACCCACATCTTCTCAAGTGTCTGTAAGCTGCATTTTGGTAGAAATCAATGCAGGTGAAAAAGCCATCTGCCAAGTGTGTGACAAACTTGTAATATGGAGTAAAAGGAGAGAGGAAATCTCTGTTGTTTGGCCTCCCCCTTCCCTTTGCAGGAATTTTGAAATTTCCTCTACTTTGGAATATAAAGATTTACCGAAGGTGAGAAAAAAAGGAGGCCCCACCCAATAAAAATCTTGAATCAATAATTCAGATATATTATGATGATTTAATTTTTTTTTCAGTCTAACTAGTACATATTCTACAGACTAGAGAAAAATTAAGAAGAAAACCATCTTAGTCTGAAACAGAAAAGCTGAAACATTCCATACTGAAGAAGTCAATCAGAACTGGCTGATTTCTTCAAAGTTTTCTCATTACCCATCAAAACAATTTTCTTTGAATTGACAAATCTTCATGAAGTGCATCTGTTTTGACAAACCAGTAATTTTGGACAGAATCATTCAGCTGCAACATTTCTAGTCTTGAGTTGAATCTTACCCTGAAAGGCTGCTTCTGATGAGACAAGCAAACATTGACCATCAATAACTGGAGTCTCAGACAATGGATAACCAGCTCCCAACATCCTTCAGCATCAAACTACAGCTCTGCTCAGGTCCCTCTCTTGCCACTTGATGCTGGCAAACTCCACTCACACTTAAACTTAACTGAACTATCTTTTTTTTTTTTTTTCGGATCCTGTCTTACTCAGGTTAATTCTTTCCAACCTCCCTGTACTGCATGGAACAGCTGAAAATGGATCGTAGCTGGCTCATGCATTTACCACACAGTTCCTGCTTTTTTTCTCTTGGCCAGTGCACACAGAAACACATGTTGTCTAACGTCAGATCACGCTTTCTGACCTCTCAACCCCCCAGAGATGTTCTAGGGGGTCCTCAAGTCCCAGATTTGATAAAGCACCAGTACTTCAGTAAGTCTTCCTAAAGTTGGTGGCCATCTCTACACTTTGAAGAAATCATCACAACTATGTATAGACTCATGCCTATCCAGAGAAGCCTAGGTGACCGCATAAGCTTAATGTCACAAAAACATTTCAGAGAAGTATATTTTCCAGGTTTTACAAATCTATTTAGATCTTGATTAGGAATAGACAGGGAGAAAAATTATCACATCACTCACAAAAAATGGCCTTTTCTGTAAGCATCACCCCTTTTCAAACTTTGTTTTCAAAGGAAATTTCATGCATGCTATTCCTCAACAATTGAATGAAACCTCACCCACTAACATTTCACAGCAGCAGTTTTCAAACTGTTATGTGCCAAGCCTGGGGCAGATGCATGATCCCATCAAGGGATACAAAAGAAAATCCTGAAGTGATGGCTACCACATTTTTTATCATGTCAGTGTTTTGCATCTTAACAATGAAGGCAGTAGGATAGAGTCTCCTTTCAAATTCTGTGAGTAAATTGCTTCCTTGTAATAACTGGCTTTTCCACTGACAGATGGCAGCTACAAGCTGTCAATCATTTTAAATTTAAAGGATAGATGAAGCACAACCAATGTATTGTTATTGCCTGCTAGGCTGGAAGTATATCCAAGCTGGCGTATGGTCCCTTTGTGTTATGCTGGGTTCATAGATTTCACAAATACAATACTTCAGCTGGGCACTAACTAGATGAAAAAAAAAGGCCACATGCAATTTCTTATGGACTTCATCAAAACCAGAAACATCATCAGACCCAGATCCATGCAGAAGATTTGGGGGGCACACAATAAATAGTTCTCCCTCTCGTGCAAACAGTTGTTTAAACAGATGGACCTAAACAAGCAGAACTTTGCTGGAGTGGGGACAAAAATGAAAATAAATTCTTGCTTTGGAAAACCTTTGTGACCTCCAGAACAAGAGCTGTTACCTTCCAGAGCATGCAAGCAGTTGGACCTGTCCATATCTCTTTTCCCTAGGCCACAAGTGCCTGCTTTGCTTCCCTTCTGCATTCTGTGCCCCTGAGGTTCAGAAAAGCCCAGCAGGTATTGCCCAACTCATGCCTCTCTCGCATGCCACACCAGCCTCTTTTTCATGGAATAGCTGACTATCGACCAAGCTGCATCCAGCTTCCACATGCAGGACTGGCACTGGCCACTCCAGCTAGATTACCAACTGCTGCTCCCAGCCACACTGTCCCACAGCCTTTTCTCCCAGCTAACATGGTCTCTGCTGCCTGTTGCCTCTTGCCAGGACACATTTCAGTAGCCCCTGCGATGCTTCAGCTGTTTCAGAGAAATTGTAGAGAATCACAAAGTATCACAGCCCCAGAAAAGTACTGTCATCTGAAAGGTTGTTCTTCTTTTGTCCCATTTGAAACAAACCAAAAAAACACCATAGAATCCTGAGAAAATACTCACAGACCTGTCCATCCTTTTCTTGCTTAATATTTCTTCATCCCAAGCCAGCTTTGAGTTGTATGCCACATAAACATGCTGGTAAACACCTGTTTTTCTCGCTTCCATAGTATACCTGGTTTAGCAGAAACATCTCTGTTTCAGAATGTAGATGCAAGTAAAAATCTACTTAGACCTAATAATTCATCAGTTTTAGTCAACTCCTGCCCTTCTAAACCAGAGATTAAGCACTTTTGCCTTTTCTGGAGCCTCCTTGAAAGGGGTGTTTTTCTCCCTGAATCATTTGGGAGCATTTCTTCTTGTAATTAAGTGAGAAAAATAGGAATAGCCAGCTTGAAACCAGTATAACTGCAAGAGTGAAACAAGCAGGAATTAGAAACAGTTATTTAGGCTGAACTGACTCCTGGCTAACCGTGCTTAACAATAGTGGACCTGCATGTGTCGCTCCTGGTCTGGAAGCATGCAGCAGAGAAAGACCATGGAAAAGGGAAATTGTAAAGAAAGTCATACTTCATTTGGGTCTTTGTGAAAATGTTGACTGGGCTCAGACGGGGTAGTGGTCCTATTTTGGTAAGTTTGTTGAGCAACTTTTTTACAGTTCCTTCTCCCATTCATCTTTTCAGACCAAACGCAGTCAGCTTTAAAGAAAACAAATCCGTCCTTTTTTTTTTTTTTAAGTGAAGTTGAAAAATCACAGTTTTATGGTCAATTTTACGCACAAAAAAATAATCGAAACAAAATTATTGCCATCTGAGTTATAGATCTGGGAAAGCAAGGAAAGCAGTCCTATTACATGCCTAATGCTTCTCACTGTCATAAAGCTCAGGCTACACACATTTTTTTTAATCTTCCTTTGCTCAATGCCTTTATGACCTCATGACAGTCCACTACAAGAACTTACATTGGTGGTGAAGATCTAATCATGTAAAACATAAATAGGCCCAAAGACAGAGCAAGAGAAGCCACATGAGCACACTTATTTGATGCCTATAATCTTACGCTATCTTCTGTCGTAGCCAAAATTAACATTGGCGCCTTTCATCCTTTTAACTTCAAGAGCTTCTGCTACTGTAACAAACTGGGAAGCAATTATATAAACTTTCTGTTGCAACAAGACAGATGTTCGGTAGCTCTCAGAGGGTAAACTCTAGCACAGATCTTCAAGGTGCATCAGGAGTTTCCCTTATTTTCTCAAATGACACATCTGTGCCGTCTTCTAGGCTGGAGGCAGATGTCCTGGCTTCAGCAGATAGCTTATGTTGAACATTTTTTCTTTCAAGAAGATCTCAGTTCAGGAATTCAGGGCTTATGTGACAGTTTTCAACACACAAAATATCTGCATCAGTAGTTACAACCACAGAATCAGGCAAACTGCTTGGAGATGAGTCGTCCCGCCTGCTCTGAATGTCACAATTTTTTTTGCAACAGATGATACGTGATTAGATGAGAGCATCAAAATGGAAATCATGGTGTGCGGGAAAGAAGTGAGGCACCACTTTGAGAATATGTGTTGTAAAATATTTGATTTCTTTCCCATTTCCTTATCTGTCAGGAACCTGAGCTGTAAAAGTCTGTCAATAGTCTGATGGTGGCTTTGAACTGTAGCCTGTATAAAAGCTTTTGGTAGGCTTTGGACACAAGAGACTGTGTGTCCCACTTTATCAGAGCACACTAACTTCTTTTTTTTTTTTTTTTTTTTAATTATTCTTTTCTATCTTGTCTCTGTGGAACTGAATTCTCTGCCCTTCTGGCAATGAAGTACCATCAGCCACTGAAAAGAGCTTGCAGCTGAAGGCTTTCATCCCCCTTACTGACAAATGAAATGAAACAAAAAGTACATCTATCACACCAATAGATAAAGATTTCTTTTATTTTATTTTCACTAAACACTAAACAAATTTAACCCCAGTAATTAAAACAGACTCACAGATTACTGATGGAGCCATTTTCAATGTCAATGAAGACACTCTAAAGATACTTCTATTTCTGGCCAACCCAGTCCTTTGGCTACTAAAGTGACCCAAAACGGTCACTTTCAGGCTTCAACAGTAGGAGGTTCATGCAGCACTCACCATTAATAAGGACACTAATACAAAATGACAAAAGTAAATGAGGCCAAGTTTTTGCTCGATTGCTCCATTTCATTATCATTCTCAAAGTTTCACACTGCTTAACGCCTTTTGGAATTAAGTAACCAACTCACATTGATGAGCAAACATTGTCCTAACTATATGACCCATTTTTTGGAAGGGTTCTGTAAGCATATTTGCATTCACAGAAAGGAAGAAGTGAGCAACAGCTCAGGCAAGACACTGAGCTTTAAAGCAGACCTCTTAAGTCCCTCTCCACTATATCAGCTCTGTTTTCTCATTCTGTGAACCAGGTCATCTGCAGTTGCCTGTCACTGTCTCATGAGCATTCAGAAACATTTTTAGCTTTAAAGTTCATATGCAGAGCTACAAGCAGTGCAAGTATGGTCATTGCCCTGTTGGCTATTAGCCTGACCATGCAGAGACAAATACACAAAATCACATGTTCCATCAGAGGTAAATTATCTCTGGTTACCATGTTCTACACATACCAGGGCTTATTACAATTCAGATAAAAATCTTCCCTTTTTTATTTTCTGCTTTATGGGAAATTAAATGATTCTTTCCAGTATTAAAGATTTTTTTCCAGTTTAATTTGATTTTTATGAATCAGTTGACATTGCCTGCAAGCACCAGCCAATCCTATGCGTTGGCCTAGACTTCACTGTAGTTATGCTATTTTAAAGGTAACAGCTTCTTTACCTTCTGGTCTCCCAGTAGTTGCTTTTTTTTGTGGTGGGATTTCTCTTTTTTCTTAAATTACTCTATGCTTTTAGGCAGTTTCTTCGTCTGGTGATTCCGGTATCACAAGGACTTTAGATATCATTTTGACTACAGTGAGAAGATGTAATCTAGGAATAAATCTAGAGAATCCATAAAGTCATACAAAAGAATTGCCTAAATGAGATCAGAAAGAGACCAATAGTTGTTGCTAATTAAATTGGCTTCTATTCACATTGTCTTCTCTTATGAAGGAACTAGTAGGCAAAATGCCCACTTTTGCCTTTATTTTTCAACTGCCTTCAAGGGTTTCCACCAGTTCCTGTGGAAAGTATTAATTACATACAATAAGGAAGGCAGAGGCTGCAGATAAAGGTAGGTTAAGTTGATGAAGTTTTGCCACTAATATTTGAATACAAAAATTTCAATTCCAGCAGTGATTCATCTTATAAGTCAATTTGGCAAACTATCAGGCTTTAAAATCAATTACACTAGATCAGAAACTGTCTTTGCAGATAACATGTGAAGGAGCACTCTTCGACAGCAATGACCTTTTAAACTGGCACAGGCCAGTTTCCACTACTTGGCAAAGTATCCTCCCACAATGCTAAGTCAATTATATTAAACCTATTTCAGTGTTATTGAGTATATAATGGGAGAGGACTGTTGAGGGCAAATCCGCCTATCCTTCCTCAGAAAGGAAAAACACAGTTTGCCTGACAAAGTTGTAATTTATCCCATATCTGTACTGCTGTCCTGGGTTCAGCAGTAGCAGTCATTTTTCTTCTTCTTAGTAGCTGGTGCAGTGCTGTGTTTCTGACTTTCAGCCTGGGAAGAGTACTGATAACACTGATGGTTTTAGTTGCTGCTTAGTAATGTTTACTCTGACCAAGGGCTTTCTGAGCCTCATGCTCTGCCAGGGAGGAGGAGAAGCTGGCAGGAAGCAGAGACAGGACACCTGACCCAAACTGACCAAAATCGTATTCCATACCACAGTACATCATGCCAGTGTATAAACTGGGGGCAGTTACCCGGAAGAGTTAGATCACTTCTCAGGTCAGGCTGGGTATCAGTCGGCGGGTGATGAGCAGTTGTATTCTCTCCCCTTGTTATTTCCCTTATCATTATTATTACTGGTGGTAGCAGTAGTGGTTTGTGTCATACCTTAGTTACTGTACTGTTCTTATCTTCTTATCTCAACCCATGGCAGCTACATTCTTTTGATTCTCTTCCCCATCCCTCAGGGAGCAGGGAGGAGGAAGGGGAGAGAGTGAGCAAATGGCTGTGTGGTACTGAGTTACCAGCTGAGCTTAAACCATGACAGCTGTACATCTGAAGAAAGAACAGTAAAGAATCAGGAAACTCTAATCCATTTGATATATCACCAAACTTTACTCACAGTTTTAATATAATTAAATTACAACTCTGCAGGTGAAAACAAAAGCATACTGCATGATCATCAGCATATGCACAGGAGGGACCATTATCAGATGATACTTACGATAGCAAAAGCTCATAATGGCTGAAGACTCTAATCTGTACAACCTTGTGAAGCACTGTTAGTTTCATGAGAGATTATCTGATGATTGTTTGTTATTTACACAATACACATGGATTTATAACTCAGAGACCAAGCACCACCCTTCGGGAGTCTAATGTTCATGCTGATGTGCGCAGCAAGCACTAAAGGGAGATGAGTGAGCCAGGATATTCAGAAATGGAGAAATTAAACTACATGCTGTATGTTTTGCTTTGCTACCTGCAGGTGGTTGAGCAATTTTACAGGGAGGTTTTTGCTGTTCTTAAGAATCATGTTATTTGTGCCAGAGATGTGTATATCCCCAACATGAATGTGATAAAAGAGGTGAAGTATGGATCAAAGCAACTGAAACCAGAGTGCTAGAGATGTGTGTGTTGAAAAGCATGACTCACAGTAAGAAAAGGCACATACAGCTAATATACAGATCTCAACAATAAATTGAATGAAAGACGGAACCAGAGCTAATTAATCAGTAACGGCCGTGATAATAGCAACATTTCTTATTAAAACAACCTATTAAAAGATCAGTATGCAAGCAGATCTGTACCCTAGAAGCAGTATGCTGGGATGGTTTGTGGTCCTATGGAGAACACCAGAACAATGTCAGATCACTAAGCTGAGAAGGAATGAGAGAATCTTGCTCACCATCAGACTTTCCTTGATGATATAGGTTCCTGAAGGGCTCCCTGCACCAGGGAGCTGCTAGGGGAAGGAGTACAGGGAGTCACACAGCAGTAAACAGAGCAGCAAGGCCAGATAAGGTGCTGAATCCTGAACACCAGAGGGAGAAACTGGCAGTTCACCATTCTCTATGCTTGAGGGAAATGGCTGTTGATGGAGATCTAAGTTTTTTTCATTATGTGTGCAAATGGTCACCTTCACAGCTGGCTGCAAGCACAGAGATGTCAGGTTAAGCCTTCTTGGCAAACAGACCTCAGTACCTCACATACATTGCTCTTGCTTAACTCAGTGTAACCTGTTGCATTAAGGACACAGAGAAAACCAAGGGTTTCATATGCCAAAGACAGAGCAATAGAAAATATGCTATCCCAGAAGACAGTCAAGGCCAGGCTGGATGTGTTTCTGGGCAATCTGACCTAGCTGAAGATGTCCCTTCATACTGCAGGGGGCTGGACTAGATCACCTTTGAAGGCATCTTCCAACTCAAAGCAGTCTATGATTCTATGGTGGTGGTAAGGGAAATAGTTAGAGAGCAGGAGGGACTTACTGAAGACAAATATAATCAACAAAGTGAACAAGAAGTCAGACTTAGCAGTCCAGCCACTAAATCCTGAAGCTTCTCCTTTCAGCACCTTCTGTTCACTTCTCAGTTTTTAAAAATGAAAAACATGTTTATCTGTGTGGCAGGGATAGTAGCAAGCAAGAAATATGCCTGTCTGACTACAGCATTATGCACCCTGAAGACGAGGCAGCTAGATGAATTACTCCACCTTTGTCTCAGGCTATACATTCAGAGTGACTTGTTTGTGTGCTTCTACAAGAGCAAGATTTGGAGTTTAAGGAAACATCTTCTGCTTGATATCAAACATCATTTTTATTTAAACTGTAGGATTATAGGATAAAATCCACACAGTGCTGTTAATGGCCACTGTGTTTCTGTAGCCAGAATTCTGCTGTTTGGAAGGCACTTCAGAAAGGGAAAATCTGAGACAAGAATCAATGTTTGGTGCTATATCAATAACCCACAAAAACAAACAAACAAAAAAACAAAACAAAAAAAAAAACAAACAAAACAATCCAAACCCTAAAAAACAGCTGTATGCAATAGTTCTTAGTGCAGCAAGTAAAACAGAGTTAAGTTCTCTGGTGTCTCAGGATCCACTTTGATGGCAATGCCAGTTCTCAAGCCCAGTCTTTTGCCCCTCCTGGGTGTCAGGAGCCCTGTAAGGTGAATTACTCAGCTGTTGTCTCATTCATGAGCAAGCAGTAGTGAAACAAGCATGTGAACTGATTCCAGGGCTTTAGATGCATGCAGAATACTGTGCTCCTAGAAAAAGCAGAAGAAAATAATCAAGAAGGGCACAGGTAAAAAAGGAGATAGGGACGAGGGGTTAAAAGAAATAAAAATAATAATTAAAAAATAAATATATATATACACATTACCAGCATAGTTTTTTGTAAGCAATGAGTGATGGAAATCAGTAACATTTACAGAAAGTATTCTAGGAAAACTGGGAAAGGACAGAAAAAGAGCTGCTTAATATACAGTTCTGACAACCATTCCTCACAGGATGTAACCAGTGGTATGTGCAAGGTATTGGAAGTTGCATCCAACAACCAATATAGTAGTAGAGGTTTTGCTCTCAATTTACACAATAAGTGGACATAACCTTCATCTTCTCACAAAGGCCAAGGTCTTTCAAGCATTAGGATAGATCTAGGTCATCTCAATGAGGGAATTGTTCTATTTGTTTAGTCATCCGAGGTTTATTTTGCTTCATAGGCTCCCAGAACAGAGCTGAGGCATCATTGCAGTTCCCATACCCGTCTCCCAGACGTAAGTAGAGGAGATATTGTCAGAGGAATGAAGGCGTGGCAGAGCATCGCTAAAACCAGGTAATTTGAGATTCTGACAACATAAATTAGCACATTTTAAGTGAAAATGTGACCAGTCTGGACTTGTAGCTTAAATCAAGTAGCAATTGTCCTATGTAGTCAAAGTCAATGAAAGTTACAGACTAATAATTATTGCTCTATTCCATATTTCAGTCATAAAGCAACCCACTAAATCTCACTAAATTATCTGATTATATAGAATATCATGTCACAGGTCACCATATGCTTTCTTTTGTATTTTAATTGGGGCAGCATGCCTAACAGTCTTCCCTGGTCCACTGATTTTGCTCTTCCTCCTTATTCAAATCTCAGTTTTCCTATCCAGTTGTTTGATACTTCCTTCTTTTTAGCCTCAAGAAAAACACTTAAAGCTCATGCCTGAATAGCTCACTGAACAGCCTCATTAGGGGCAGTGCCTGATAGAATAACTAAATACAGAGCATTGTTTCACATGTTAAAGCCATTTGACTAAAAACTGAACATCAGAATTTTTTATAGAAAAAAAAAAAAAAGCCATTTCTTCCAAACAAACAAGTGTTGTAAACTGTCAAACTATGACAACTATTTTGCATGAAATGCAAGCAACTAGTTTTCTTAAGTCTTCCAGTTTAAAATGAATTTCTAGTTTTGGATGATAAGATCTGGAAAAACATAAGAAAGGGCAGTTAGAACAAAATGGTTTTTATGCAAGTAAAAATGCTTTGACTAGTCAGGCCTGGTTATTTAGTACTGGTACATAATATTTCAGGGGTGCTGGAGGTGGTAGAAGTGGGAGCAGAGCAGGAAAGAAATAGAGTATCTACTCAGCTCTTCTCAAAGTGACATACTCATTACTCTGGTACAGTATGTCATCTGCAATTTGGTACACTTCCCTTAAATAAACAGTGGAAAAAACTGAGATTCTTGGATTTTGTTCTGCTTTACATTACTGTAATTGCAGAATCTTAGCCTTTTTGTCTTAACATCTTGACACCTTATCACACAGGTCACAGAGAAAAGCATGGCTGATTAGTGAGTTCAAAACTAAAGAAAACACAAATACATTCTTAGGAATTATGTTGCCCACAATGTGCAATTTGAGGAGGATTCAGGAACATAAAGCTACATTTTTTACCCATCTGACACCAAAAGACCACCAGTAGCTATTCAATGTTAGGTCCACATGCTCCAAAGAATCCTGCACCGATTCCTGAGGAAATTCTTGCTGAGCTACATTAATCAGATCAAAGTTGTTGTTTGGATGCTAAATGATTATCTGGTAACATCACACAAAGCATGAGAGAGTATTACTGCAGTTACTGCTTGCAGCTGCTAACACAACAAAGGAGCCATCCCTGTGGGGCCTCTTGTGCATGGTACTGATTTGCCAACCTCTATCCGACTTTGATAGATGAATATTTAGGTCACACACAGCTTTGTGTTTTCCTGGCATGGGCACCTCAAATGGCTCCTTGGCTTCACGGGTAAGTTTTCTCCATGTACTAAGAAAATAAACACTTGGTAGGAGGTAAAGGAAAGCACAGGTGAGGCTGCCAATTCACTCAGGGAATGAATGAAGCACCACCCCTCCTAGATGGGCTGTTTGCCATTAACTTGGCAAACTTAATCCAAATGCTCTTTACACCCTGAATAATTTAGCAGATGAGTTTACCACCAGAACCTCTAGCAGCAGTGAGAATTATGTGTGTCTTCATTTTCAGCAAGATAAAAACATCCATCTGTTTCCGCTCCTTATTAATTTTGCCTGTAAGTAGAATGCAGATCTATACATTAATTAAAGGCATATGACTGGCTAATAAATTTGTTACAAGCTACTCTCACGATGCCTGTCTTTTCATTAAGTAGAGATTGAGAACGTATACAAGGAGAACTTCTTACAATAAATTATATTCGGATGACAACTAGGCCACCTAGAGTCTTCCATAGCACTATAGAAAATGCCAGGGGAAAGAGGAATTCCATCAGTACTTCAATTTTCTCATATTTTTTGTGATTTGGGGCCCATGTGGTCCCACAGGAGGGCAAGTGTCTCCCCTTCCTTATTTTGAAAGCATAATTAGTAGCAATTTCCTCCCTCTTGACAAACAGCACAGGGAAATAATGCCAGTCAGGGTTGCTACTAATATAATTCTGCAAATCAATGAGCTAATAAGTGCCATGATAATAGGATAGCCAGCACACTTCAAGTTGCACAGCCCCTTGGGTCTGCATGCTTTGCCTGTGGTCATGCACCACTGAACCAGGACGTGAGGGTGAGGTAAGAAGCTGCATGGAATAAGAGAGCAGGGTCCTCACAGGTCAGCTGAGCTGGAATAGCCTCTACTGCTAAATACACCAGGGATATGGCAGTCAGGAGGTTTGTATGGTTTGTACTACTGCCCATGGTGTTAAGTTGAAATAGAAGTGGAAATAATCCTGAAAAGGTCAGCAGAGACTCAATAAAAGAAAACCACCCCATTCTTAAGTTACACAAGAATCTCTGGTTAAACAGGATCCAAATAAGATCTGATGCTTGCAGTAATTTTGTAAGAACCTTTCTAACCAGGCAAAGGAAAAAAGGTGCCTTCTAAAAGCACTCCTTTGAGTCTTTACTACCTGTCAGTATCCAGTGTTACGGAAATTGGAAGATGAAGAAAGAAGCTACTGCTGGTAATGCAGATCTTAGAGATAGCATCACCTTACTAATACACTTTATACAATAGCATAATAGTGAACTACCAGAGACTACTTTTTGAGATGGTCTAAGCACATACCACCTCATTTCAAAAAGGTGAAAGCCAAGGTTATTGCAAAGAGAGGAAAAAAAAAAGGAAAAAAAAACCCAAAACAATGCATATTCTACAAAATATATGGAAACAGAAAACGCAAAGTAACACACTGCAATTAATAGAGCTAAATACATTTTTATGGAACTGCTTTAAAAACTCCAGTATTTTCTCAGTTAGGAAGGCTAAGCCTCAGCTAGAATTTAAATTGGATAAGGATGCCAAGTACAAGAAGAAAGGAATCTTGAGGTATACGAGCAGTAACCAGAAACATTGGAAAGACATAGTCCCATTCCTAAACAGGGCAGAGAAACCAGTCATGATGCTAACAAGGAAGTCTCAATTCCTCCTTTGACTCTGTCTTCACTAGCATGGCAAGAACCCAGTTCACAAGATCCACTAGCTTCCTATAATTTTGGAAAAGACTACTGAATGTTTTCCCCATGGTAAGCTCTCTCAAAGCTGAAGATACTTACTTCTTGCTTAGGAAGTTCTCTTTGACTATTAGTTAGATATGTCAAGTGTTCTCAAAAGTAGTAACATGGTAGCACATGAGAGTTAAACAGATGAGTGAAAATAATTAAGTAAATTACATATTTTTGTGAGAAAAAAACATAGCCTCTGAGTGCTATTCAGAGAGCTAATATTTAGATAGCAAAAGTTACAACTACATAGAATAAAAAACAAATGGTAAAGTAACAGCAAAATAATTAGTTGTATTTTAGCAATTACTTAGGAATTCCCCAAGAGGCAGCATTGATTAAAGTTATTTTGTAAGTATGTTAGTATTCTTTAAAAAAAAAGTCATGCCAGTTTTTTGTTGATGATTCAAGGGAAGCAGAAAACTGGGGAAATCACATTCCATTAAGAAATTAAGTTAGAAGAAAAACATACAAAAGAGGTGAGAGGCAGCAAAAGAGAACAAATGAAGGAACAGAGTAAGGTAAACAGAATCCTGTATCTTGTAGGCAATGCCAGAACACATTCTTTTTTCTCTCCTGAAGAATAAATGAAAGTGTACATGGGAAATGCCATTCTAGTAGCCCTGAAGCCACATAGCAGACCTAGCAGCAGAGGATTTAATAGCACATACCTCTCTGTCCTGTCTCACCTGGGCATCCCAGTCCTCAGAGGGAAGAAACAACTCAGGCTCATTGCCCTAGTACTATACCCCCACAGCCCCAACTACACGAACCACAGAAGATTGAGCTCTCAAGGACACATATGTGTTTTCTGAGAGAACAGATAGATGCCAACCACAGACAGTGTTTAAGCCTCCAGATGATTAAACAGCAGCAACATATTACCCACTCCACAGGCAACAAGAGGGGTGCCCTTAACAGCTCTCGCCAGAAAACTTTCAAGTCCTTGCCTGCTATTGATTCCAGGCTAACCTTGTTGAAGTCCAGGGATGCATTTGGTTTTTCAGATATCTGATATCCATGGCAAACATGCTACTGTTTTCTCTGCCCTTTGAACAGGAAAATTACTCCAATTTTCCCTGACTTAAAATTTTATTCTTTAGCAGAAAGCAGCTGTTCAGCTTCCTTGATTTTTATTTGGAGTCAACTTTACCCTTCTCATTGTCACACAGGTGACAGAAAGGTACAGGTCAGCACAAAGAAGGGTTTGCATCTCCTGGACACCAGACCCTTCATCTACCTGCATGCATCTGGGAGCTCCACATATAGGAAGCAGCTTTAGCAGCTCCCCAAAAAATGGCACATGCCAACTGCCAGGGGCAGACCTGAGCAGGCAACAGCCTCCAAGTTTCGGGGCGTGGACATGAAACAAAAACAGAAATCAGAGCAAAGCTAGGCTGGAATGTGCACCTTTGGGTAACTGAAGGTGAAGACAGGCAGCAAGGCCAGTCCTGTCCACACAGGTTGCTCTTTCCTCATCACCAATGGGGCAAAATTAAATCTGGCCATGTTCATGTTGCTCCGTCATAGGACTTGTCCATGTGAAAAGCAGCCTCTTGGTCCAGCATCCTGGTCCCGTTTCCACCACCTAAGTCATGGAGTGCCAGTGGGGGAACAGGTTGGCAGTTTCATCTGCTCTGCTGCCCCATGTTTTAGGATTATGTGGTTGTGATCTCAGATAGTTACAGATGCAGAACTAAGGCTTGAGAAGGTCACTGTTGCCCAGGCTCTCCTTGAGGCCTCTGCCTACATGCCCCAAAAGCACCCTTGAGTGACTCGGCACAGACAGCCAAGGAACTTGGCCTGAAAAAACATTGTCTGAAAAGGACAATAAGAACACATTCTTGTGAGATCTGCAGAATCACACCCACAGCTTCTCCATCACCTTCTTCTTCCTCCTGAAATCACCATGCTTGCAAGCGCTGAAATGGGAGGACAAGTGTAGAATGAATTGCACTGCTAAAGGCTCCTCTAATTGCACAGTTCCTCCGTGCCAGCCCCCACAGACTTTCCCTGTGGAAGAGGTCTGCAGCAAATCCTGTCTCTACTTTTTGCTTCCTAGAGATTTAAGATCTGATTTTCCCCTCGTTTACATACAAGTCTAAAGTCATTAACCTCCAGAAAGCAATTCCTTCTTCTGCTGGTGCAAGGAAGAGTGGAATTAGGTCATATCGACCCAGTCAGTCCTTTTTTTGATATCAATGAAGGCTGACAAGAATAATTCATTGAAAATTTAAGCAGAAGTTCTCTATACCCCTGCTGCTGAAGTGCTCACATCAATGCCATAGAGCCCTGCAGTACAACCTGCAGCAACATGAAAGCGCTTGTTTGTCACACTCTTTATGTCTAAATGCCCCAGCTAGACAGACTATCATTCTTCCCTTGAATCATGAGTTCTCATGACTTTTAGGGCTTTTTTTTTGGTTCTTTTCCTCTTTTTCAAAAAATATATTAGTTCCAGAACAACATTAGCATCCAAGCACTGCTGTTTTTGGTCATGATCTGGCCCCTAACACTCATTCTGTCTGTGTGCTGGTTATCTGGATTTACTTCTCAAGATGGTAATTACATTTTTAAATAACAAATGCTAGCTGCCATATTGCACACTTCTAGACAAAGGAGCATTAAAAGTCATGCATCCATTACCCACATTTCATTTCCCTCCCCTCAGCCTACATTAAATTACCCAGCCATGGTAACATTTGTTTCACCCGAATCTCCAGTTCTGCTTGTTTTTAAAGGAATAACATATTTGTGTGCCTCTGCTCAAAGCCCTTGCTCTTTACTTTCAGTGGCAATACCCACTAACAATAAACACAGCTTATTTGGCTTCTATTTTCCTCAATTTTCCTTTGCTGCAGAGCGCAACACACTTTGGTTTCAGAGATCCACATTACAGCAATTCTTAGCTATCATGCCACTTGATCTCTTAAGAGACCAATAAATGCAGAGAAAATTTAAAACACCACAAGATATGGCATTTTTCACAAAGACTTTAAGACCCAAATGCTTACACCTCCCCATGTTTCTCATAGTGAGTAAGTTCATCTTGCACTGTATGCCTCAGTTTCCCAATTGACAAGGGAATGAAAGAGCATAAGGGATGCAGATTTATAGCAAAAACTGTTTTCTAAGTACTCCTTCTATGAGCCAAAGATCATCTGGCTCTAGTATACAGCTTTTAAAACTCCCCTGTAATGATTCTGCTACTACATGTTAACCTAGACAAAAGAAATCCTTAGCCATATAGCTTGTTTACCTGCCTGACATATTCACTAATTTAGGTGACAGACAACTGCTTCTACCAGTCATTGAATATCTTTGAGCAAGAAATTGTCAGGCCACCAAACATGTAGATGTCCAAGACAAATAGCCACTGCACACTTAGCATGGTGCACACAGACACTCCAACTTTTTGCAGCTGCACAGATTAGCTATAGATACATAGTAAACTCATCTCATACTATTTCTGGACTGCTTGTCCAGTTAAGTCTGGAAATGCACCTTTCAAGATAAGAAAGGCCTTAAAGATTCAACCTAGGCAGTGAACCCAACTGGAAGTGTTCATTCCCATTTAACTGCCTATTATTATTCAGCTACTCCAATAGCTACACTGAGAACAAGATTCTGAAATCAAACAAGCTATTAGTGTTCCTTCAAGCCTAAAGCAGGTAACAAAAGTAATACAAAATATTTGCACCCTTCCCTCTTTCACTTTAACACCCAGATTTTTATCCTGGCTGGTTGGAGCTAATGAGACCCACCTGACCCAGCAGCTTGTGTGAGTCAGCAGAATGACTTTCCACTTCCCAACCAGGTTCAAGAGCTAAAAATATGCTACAAAGATAGAAGTACTTCACCTCCCAGGTGTTCCAGGGATTAATTAGCATTTTGAACTCATGTTTTGAGATCCTCATGTGCAAAGTACTAGAGAAGTTCTATTATTATTCTTGCAAGCCATAATTCTGGATTAGTTAAAGCAACTAGTCAAGCAATCAACAGAATTTGTCAATGATGAGGTAATGAGTTACAGCCAGTGACATTTCTAGGACAGAAAGAATGAATTTCTTAAACAATCAGTATGTGCTGCATAGAATGAATAATTTGTAATGAATAATGTATGCAGTTAATTTAGCCTCTTTGCTAGCTTGCAGAAAGTCCATGAACAGAAAATTTCCCAACCTCATTTTGGGAATTTAAAAAGTAAAAATGTGGTTTACTCTGCGGATATGTCTTCAACATGTCTCCATTTCTGCTTAAGAGGTACTGACATGGTGCAGAGATAGAGGCAGGTAAAATGTAAGATATCTTTGTCCCATTTGGAATAGGAGCTAGGAGAATGACATGACCACAAAATCTTCCATCCCTATTGCATGCTCAGATGGTCATGTTGGAATCATGGCAAAATATTTGCCCAGTGGGGTTTGTTGTAGACATTCAATAGTGGTAAATATGTGAAGAGTAGCAGAATGTCTATTTCCTAAATGAAGCCACATGTGAAAACATTGTCCTGTGGATATTTCAGAAAACCCCATATCCAAATAATTTCTTGGATGAACATGTGGCTTTCTGGTTGTTTGACAGGCTC